>SJYC01054048.1:0-101061 GCA_006408675.1 Madoqua kirkii
TATGCAGAGTACATCGTGAGAAATGCTGGAGTGGAAGAAACACAAGGTGGAATCAAGATTGCCAGGAGAAATGTCAATAACCTCAGATATGCAGATGACACCACCCTTATGGCAGAAAGTGAAGAGGAGCTAAAAAGCCTCTGGATGAAAGTGAAAGAGGAGAGTGAAAAAGTTGGCATAAAGCTCAACATTCAGAAAACGAAGATCATGGCATCCAGTCCCATCACTTCATGGGAAATAGATGGGGAAACAGTGGAAACAGTGTCAGACTTTATTTTGGGGGGGCTCCAAAATCACTGCAGATGGTGACTGCAGCCATGAAATTAAAAGACGCTTACTCCTTGGAAGAAAAGTTGTGACGAACCTAGATAGTATATTCAAAAGCAGAGACATTACTTTGCTGATTAAGGTCCGTCTAGTCAAGGCTATGTTTTTCCCAGTAATCATGTATGGATGTGAGAGTTGGACTGTGAAGAAAGCTGAGGGATGAAGAATTGATGCTTTTGAACTGTGGTGTTGGAGAAGACTCTTGAGAGTCCCTTGGACTGCAAGGAGATCCAACCGGTCCATTCTAAAGGAGATCAATCCTGGGTGTTCTTTGAAAGGAATGATGCTAAAGCTGAAACTCCAGTACTTTGGCCACCTCACGAGAAGAGTTGACTTGTTGGAAAAGACTTTGATGCTGGGAGGTATTGGGGACAGGAGGAGAAGGGGACGACAGAGGATGAGATGACTGGATGGCATCACAGACTCGATGGACGTTGAGTCTGAGTGAACTCCGGGAGTTGGTGATTGACAGGGAGGCCTGGCCTGCAGCAGTTAATGGGGTTGCAAAGAGTTGGACACAACTGAGCAACTGAAATGAACTGAACTGAAAAATGCTATTTTGTTGTGATGTTTTAAGTACGTCACTTAATATTTGTGTATTCTGCTTTCATGACCCTGTTCGCAGTTGTCAAAGTCAACTATAGAAATAGAATTTTTGCAAAAGTTCAACTTCCCAAGACCATCTCTTCAAGTATGTCTTAGATCATCAGACTGACAGACAATTCATCTTCCCTGCTCCTGCCCGCATATTTCGTTTGTTATCTAAGGTCTTTTTTTTTTTGATGGGGAAAGTAATTCTTTTTCTAATCTACAGTTTCCCTTGACCCTCAACTTGGGTCTTGCAGGGAAAACACTGTGAAGGCTTGTGTCAGAGTGCAATGCTATGAAAACAGAGTGAATGGTGAGATTATCTGACCTCAAAGTACCACTTCTCTTAACGCTGTTTTTTGTCTCTTCCTTTCTCACCCACGACCCCCTCACCCTTCTTTGCATCCATTTCTCTTTCCTTGTTTGTCTCTGATGGTGGCTCCAAGGACAGTACTAACTTGAGAAAGCAAAACATTTAAAAATCAATGGCTAGAGAAGCGGGCAGGGTGCGTCAGAGGATACCATGTGAGTTTTGGACGCGTTCTTCCCTTCAAGGGAGGTCCCGGTTAGCAGTGTGAACAAGGTCTGCTCCCTGATGGCATCATTTAACAAAACAAATCTGATCTTGCTAATTCCATGATTCAAATGGGTTTCCACGTTTTATTTCTAAATGTTGACTCTGTTTTCATTCTCATTAGCAAAGTCATCCCTTTTAAGTGTGTCCTGCAGATCTTTTGTAATGGTGACAGGTGCCTCCAGCTTTGAAGAGGGCATCAGACAGAAGCCGCGTTAGCACTTACTGAGTGCTGTCTTTACCCGCTTAAACATAGCCCGAAAGTTCGATTTTCAGAGTAAGAGTGTTCTGACAGTTTATCTTGTGTAGACAAGGCCCGGCTCATCTTCTGAAAATGGCGCTGTCTCCCTTTTCTCCTCTCCCTCCACAGTGAGTGGACTCTCTGTGGGCCCATCAAGGACTTGTATAATGTGGACTTGTCCTGAGCCCAACTTATGGCCCCGCTGGAAGGGCCTTCCTCCTCCCCATCTGCTTCTTCCTGCCTCTCAGGTCGGCTTTCCTTTCCCAGCAGGAAGCTGACCTCAGCCCCAGCCCCACCCACTGGTCTCCACCCCCGACGACTTGCGGAGCTCCGCCCCTGTTACCTCAGGACTCTCAGGGAGCGCTGAGTGGCTCAGCCTCTGCTTGCATGGCATGAGGGCAGGTTCTGTCATGGGCGCCAAGAACCGCAGTATCCACTGAATGAGGCTGTGAGGATGGCGGGAGACCCTTCCACTTGTTCCCGCAAAGGGCCATTAACTAACCAGCTCCCCTTCCTCCTCCCGCAGGCAGCCCCTCACCTTGCCCCTCAAACAGCTACGACATTTTCCATGATGGCCTTTCTCTCACTTCAAAGCGTCTCCTTAGTCACTCACGGGCAGGGATCAAAGCCTAGGTCACTAGCTTCGGATACTCTTAAGTTTTTGATGAAGTGAACAGCCCAGGAATAACCTCTCCTTTGTTGGGGGAGGGGGGGCTGTGCTGAGTCTTTGGCACATGGGCTTTCCCTAGTTGCAGAGCTTAAGCCTAGTTACCCTGTGGCACCTGGGGTCTTAGTTCCCTGAGGAGGGATTGAACCCATGTCCCCTGCATTGGAAGCTGATTCTTAACCACTGGACAACCAGGAAGTCCCAAGGACTAACCTCTACTTTTAGGTCACAGATGAAAACGAAGATATACTTTCAGTAGAATGGAACTTGCCAGGGGTGAGGAGGAAGCAGGGAGACCGGATTTATTATTTAATGAGCACAGAATTTCAGTTTGGGCTGAAGAGAAAGTTCTGGAGGTGGGTGATGGGTTCTGGGGATGGTTGCTCTACAGTGTAACTTAATGCCACTGAAATGCACCCTTACAAGTAGTGGAAAAGGTAAATTTTGCCTATGTATTTTACCACAACTAATATATATATATATATACTTTCAAAAACTGTTTGCAGTCATAAAACTACTGTAGTAGGAGGTCATGCATACATGCTAAGTCACTTCAGTCTGTCTGACTGTGACCCATGAACCCTTTGGTGGACCTCCCTGCAAGGATTCATAGGTCCCAGCTTTTATGTTAATTAGCATAGTCATTCTTTACAAGACCAAGGAAGTACAGTTGAGGTTTTTAGTTTGAGGGTTGAATTGCATTCACTGTCTGCATGCTTTGTCTTTCTAATCCCTAACCCTACTACTGTGGTTGCTCTTTATCATGGATATGAAGCCCAGTTTAATTGAGAAGAGACTGATACACCCTGGGTGCTTGTGGTTATCTGAGTTTGGCACAGCCGACTTCTGGAGCTAGTTAGTTGTTCATGCAGCTGTGTGAATGTCACCTTGTGTACGTCTGGAAGCTGACAAGAGTTGTGTTGGCCTGGCTAACTCTGCTCCTGAACACTGTTTTCCAGTGTCTGGAATGGCATTCACACGCCTGTGCCTGAAATCACACCATCAGAGTCATTCCTGCGTGTGACTCTGGATTCTTCTCTCTGACGATTTTCTTTAAAAATGCAGACACACACACAAAGAGAACAGCATTCTGTAAATTAATACACAAAATAAATAGGATCCGTGACTCATTATATCTACTTTCCTTTACCACGTGCGTGTGCCAAGTCTCTTCAGTCGTGTCCGACTCTGCAGCCCCATGGACCGTAGCCCACCAGGCTCCTCTGTCCATGGGATTGTCTAGGCAAGAATGCTGGAGTGGGTTGTCGTGCCCTCCTCTGGGGGATCTTCCCGACCCAGGGATTAAGCCAGCGTCTCTATGTCTCCTGCGTTGGTAGACAAGTTCCTTACCTCCAGCGCTGCCAGAGCACTGTAATAGTGGCTGAAATCCGTGAATTGAGACACATCCACCCTGGTTTTCGTGTCTTCATTGGTTGAGCGCCTACTGTGTGCCACGCTGTGTCTGAGGACGCTGTTCCTGGCTTCTGGAGTCACAGTCTGGTGGGCGAGGCAGACCCGGTCACACAGTGCTGGCAAGAGCACTTGGGGCCAGAGGAGGGAGGGACCGACTCGAGTACTGGAGTTCACGGGGAAGGATGTGGTGGTGATTCTGGGCTGCGTTTTGAAAGGTGAAGAGTCTGCCAGCTGGAAAGGTGGGAGCAGGGTCACGGCAGTTTGTTTTCTCTGAGCTCTTTCTGACCCCTGACAGAATGTCTGTGTGTCCTCATCAGAAGGTCATGGGGTGAGAGAGCCTGTGGGCCCCTCAGGAGGTCCCCAGAGCAAGACCTCTGCCCAGAGCTCCGAGTGTTCTCCCAGGCTCTTCAAGGTCGTTGCTTCCAGCCAGTTCAAAGAGAAAGGGGAGGAATTTTTTAAGACAAATTTTAGCCAACCTGATGCTTTTGCCTGGGGAAGGCCTCGCTCTTAGACCAGTTTTCAGTGCACTTGTCTAATCCCTTTGTGGAAGGAATTAAAATGCAACACCTAGACACTGGCTTTGTTTTTATCTGAAACCCCTCGCTATCATTTGAGGACAATTATATTGATTTTTGTTGTGTTCACGTTATTGCTTGCATTGTTACTTGCCTCAGCTCTGGAATCTTCTTTCCACAATTCAGGGCAAAGATTCTGGAGCCAGACTGCCTGGGTTTATATCCTGGCTCAGCCACAAGTTAAGCACTCCCTGCCTCGTTTCCCCAGTATAAATGGGGATAATTACGATTTCTACTCCACTGAGGTTTTGTGGGGGCTTCCCAGGTGTCGCAGTGGTAAAACAAAACAAAACAAAACAACCTGCCAATGCAGGAGACATAAGAGATGCGACTCCTGGGTCAGGTCAGGAAGATCCCCGTGGAGGAGGGCACAGCAACCCACTCCAGTATTCTTGCCTGGAGAACCCTGTGGACAGAAGAGCCTGGTGCGCTACAGTCCATAAGGTCACAAAGAGCTGGACAGAACTGAAGTGACTTAGCACGCACACATGAGGCGTTATGAGACTTCAGTGAGTTGGTTACAAAATATTTACAGCAAGGTGGACAGGGAGCATTTAATACATCTTGGCTGTTACTCTCCACTTTCTGCAGAGCCCCTAACCTGTTCTAATTAGAATGTAGAATTAGTACCATATCCTCCAGTGAGGTGTTCAGAATTTACCAGGCAGTCAAAACATTCCATGAGGGTCAGTGGGTCTGTTGCAGATGCTGTTAGTAGATACAAAACCCAGTTTGGTGTGGCCCCTCCCTGGGGACCTCTAGCCTTGTGAGAAAACGAGGTCGTATCTATACCTTCACGGTGACCATTCCTGCATTTTGTGCAGTGCTGACTCCCGAACAGTCTTCACAGCCTCTTAGTAAGTGCCTGGAATATCCTGCAGGATAGTAAGTGTTCCCACCAGGAGACACTGCCTGCTGGTTTGATTGTTCACTGGCACCACTGGCTTCCCTGGTGGTGCTGAAGAATCCACTGGCCAGTGCAGGAGATGCTGGTTCAGTCCTTGTGTCAGGAAGATCCCCTGGAGGAGGAAATGGCAACCCATTCCAGTATTCTTGCCTGGAGAATCCCATGGACAGAGGACCCTGGCGGGCTGCAGTTCATGGGGTTGCAAATAGCTGGACACAACTTAGCACCTGAGAAGACGGGGTCCTCCAGTGATGATGTGTTTACCTAGAGGGGAGCCAGTGTGTACGCGGGCTTGATCTTCCTCCAGAAAGGATGGTTTGTAACCAGTTCCATGTTTGTGTGCATCTCAGGTTTGGAGGAGACCAACCCGTCTACATCAACATATCAGAGATCCCGTCAACCGGTTTTTATCTAACTATTTTTTCCGTCGGTTTGGAGACTGGCGAGGAGAACAGAATCACATGATTCGCACCCCCAGCATGAGGCAGGAGGAGCGCTACCTGGTAAGTCTTGAGATATGTAACCCTCGCCTCAGGGCCGTCTAGTCCTTGGGCTCCATGTGATGAGGGCACCACTTCAGGAAGCAAGCTTTTGCCGGTGAAAAATTAATTTTCCAGATCATTCAGATCCAAACAAACATTTTCTCGAATGACTTTCTAATCTTGTTTTCCTCAGTTTTTCTTTAGTGTTGATTTCAGGTCCTGGAGAAAAAACAGGTTCTCCCAGGGAATCCTGGCCAGTGCTATCGTTTTGGTGCATTTGGGCATTTCTCTTAAAAGGTCACAGAGTGCTTACTCACACCTCATCACGAACAGTTTCCACGACAGCCCCATGAGGGAGGGGTACTTCGAGAGGAGGACCTTAAGATTCCAAAAGAATGTGAACACAACCGTGACTGACTGTTTCCAGGTCCTCTTACTCTAAGTCCAGGGTTCTTTCCACCACAGTGCGCCAGAATCAGGCATCTCAGTGAAATTTGCTGGCTTTTCCGGACCTTATTTTGGGACTCTCAGTGTCATAGGGATGTTGACTTTGATTCCAAGAGTTGCTTCCACAGCTCAGAGTTGGTAACAGATGAAGGTAGTGCATCTTATTGTCAGCTCCAGAATAAAAGATGCGTTTCCCACTAGTTTGTGACCTAGATTGACAAACACTTGCTGAGGGCTTAGAGCCTGGTGTTAAAGAGGCTGAGACCCTGGCCTCTGTGTCTGCAGGAGCCTGTTGGGTTCACCCAGACCATCCTGGGCTCTCAGGTGCGGAAGAGAGAGAAGAACGTATGGAGGGCTCAGTGCGAATCTGCCTCCACTGCTGGCATGAACACAGAGGCCATGCCCACCACTGCTGTATGCACAGAAGCATCCATCAGCTAAAGGAGAGTAGTGTTATATACAGTTTGCAGCACAAGTTTCTTTCCTCATTTGATTTTAAAAAGCATAATAACAGTATGCATTTGGAGGATGGAGCATTTTTCAACAATATCACTTTCATGTCTTAAAATCCACAGTTAGAGTTGAGAAAATTGAGATGCACAGAAGTATCTTATCCAGTGCTACACAGCTAGTTATAGATGAGAAGGCTAGAAACAAAGACTTTTTACCGGCCATTCAGCATTTGTTCAACTACCTAATGCTTCAAGGATGTATTCTGATGATACATTTTTAAAGTGTCTTTTACTTTTTTCTCTTTCCATTATGATAGCAAAAACTCTTATCTTTTCCTTTATATGTTATGAATATGGCTCTGTTTTTTTATTATGACAGACACATATTTTTTATAATGACAAATATGTATTCAGAATGTAGAACCACTTACTAGAGGAATAACGTCTTTATTGTTTGTATTGGACCCAATTAGCCTGTTATGCTTTTTGAAAACATAGAGCATATTCCATGTAATCAAAATGTCTTGCAAAGTTTCTGTTCAAAGTTTTGGTTCAATCCAATACTAGTGAGAACCAAGTTATAGCAGAGGATGCCAAAAAACCAAAGATTTGAAAACAAGTTTCATGAATCCTACTCTTCAAATATTAATGTAGGTAATAAGTAAATTCATAGTCTACCAGAAGGTGAAAAGTGATCAGGGAAAGTGAAGGGGTAGTCCCAGGGATCCATCATGTGGGCAGGGGGTGGTGGCGGGCAGGGGACCAGCTACAATGTTAATAAGCAGATCAGGGAAGGCATTGGATCTGACATATCAGCAATGATTAGAATGAGAGACAGAGTTGATCATGCAGTTGGCTGGGAGAACGCTGCCCCAAGTAGAGAGGGGAACTGGAGTGAAGACCTGACGTGGCCACTTGTGCGTGTCATTCAGAAACCAGCAGGGAAAAGGGGGTGGCTGGTATAGAGTGAGGGGTGGGGACAAGGAGGTGGCAGGAGGTGAACTTGCAGAGGTAAGTCTTGGAGACCACGCACCACATAAGGCCCTTGAGTTGCTGTAATAACTTTGAATTGAGAAATAAAATGAATAGCCCCCAATCATACACATCTTTTTTTTTTTTGAAGTATAGTTGATTTACAATGTTAATTTCTGCTATATAGCAAAGTGATTCATTATGTACACACATATATATACATTCTTTTCTTTGATACTCTTTTCCCTTGTGGTTTATCATTGGCTACTGAATATAGTTCTCTGTACTATACAGTAGGACCTTGTTGTTTATCCTCTCTATATAGAATAGGTTACATCCGCTAACCTCCCATTCCACCTCCTTCCCTTTTGGCAACTACAAGTTTGTTCTCTATGTCTGTGAGTCTGTTTCTCTTTCACAGGTAGGTTCATTTGTGTCAAATTTTAAATAACACAGAAGTGGTTATCATATGGTATTTGTCTTCCCCTTTCTGACTTCACTTAGTCTGATCATCTCTAGTTCTATCGATGTTGCAGCAAACGGCATTATTTCATTCTTTTTATGGCTGAGTGGTACTCGTGTCTGCATGTACCACATCTTCTTTATCCATTTCTCTGTCGATGGATATTCCGGCTATATCCATGTTTTGGCTGTTGTGAATAGTGCTGCTGTGAACACAGGGGATTAGTGTTTTGTCTGGATATATGCTCAGGAGTGGGATTGCTGAATCATACGATAATACTATTTTTAGTTTTCTGAGGAATCTCCATGGTGTTTTCCACTCTGGGTGCACTAACTTACCAACCAACATTCCCACCAACACTAGAACGGTTCCCTTCCCTCCAACACCCTCTCCAGCATTTGTTATTTGTAGACTTTTAAATGATGGCCATTCTGACTGATGTGACGTGGTACCTCATTGTAGTTTTGATTTGCAATTCTCTAATAATTAGCAGTTCCTTAGTGAGTCAGTTAGTAAAGAATCCACCTGCAATGCAGGAGACCTGGTTTGGATCCCTGGGTTGAGAAGAAGATCTCTTGGAGAAGGAAATGGCAACCCACTCCAGTATTCTTTCCTGGGAAATCCCATGGACAGAGGAGCCTGGCTGGCTATAGTCCATGGGATCACAAGAGTCAGACTCAACTTAGCATCTAAGCCACCACCCCCAATAATTGTTAACATTGTGCATCTTACCACGTGCCTATTGGCCTTTTGTATTTCTTCTGTGGAGAAACATCTGTTTAGGTCCTCTGCTCATTTTTCAATTTGGTTGTTTGTTTTTCTATTGTTGAGTTGTATGAGGTATTTGTGTATTTTGGAGATTAAGCCCTGTCACAAACTGTACACATCTTAATCAGTGATTCTTCCTCCTGAATCTCCTCTAGAAAGCTGAGCCTGCCTCCCAGCAGGGGATGCGTCATCTCACAAGGCCACAGACACCCTCAGCAATTCTCTCCTTTTTTTTCTGGGAGTCCAGACTCCTCCCTCCTGCTCTAGACTTACATCTGTCTGATGCCCTGGTTCTTATTCTGAAGTCTCACAAGCCTCTTCACACTCAAACTTTCCAGGGGATTTGATTGAAAATAGGGTCTGTGGGAGAGATACCGTAAGATTGTGCAGTGCACAACTTACCCAACTCTACATGGATGCTCCAGTATTCTTCAGTGCTCCCATCAACTGCTGGCTGGCTATGTCATTTCTCTGGGTGATATAATGTCTTCACATTTGTCCTCTCCTCCCAACAGCCACCAAGGTCTTTGAGAACAGGATAAGATCAGAGTTCCATCTCTGTCCCTGGAATTCAGAAGAGTGGCTGAATTAGTTGTTGTTGTTCAGTTGCTAAGGTGTGTCTGACTCTTTGTGACCCTATGTACTGCAGCACACCAGGCTTCCCTGTCTGTCACTATCTCCCAGAGTTTGCTCAAACTCATGTCCATTGAGTCAGTGATGCCATCCAACCACGTCATTCCCTGTTGCCCCCTTCTCCCCCTGCCTTCAATGTTTCCCAGCATCAGGATCTTTTCCAGTGAGTCAGCTCTTTGCATCAGGTGGCCAAAGTATTGGAGCTTCAGCTTTTTTTTTTTTAAAGCTCGTAAAATGTTGAAAGCTGGTAATGGAGACAAGTCTTACATTTTTGGAGAGCCTTTATGATATGAGAGATTCCGGGGAAATTCCCTGCCTGGAATTCTACCCTCAGAGATTCACAGGGACCCCCATTCCACACGTAAATCACTGTGTCCTGAGAAGGGCCCATGTCAGATGAGCTCGGCTCATTCCTTGGCTAGGCCCCAGCAGGAGAGCCCTGAGCTCCCCCAAAACAGCAGAGGGAGAATTGGGGAGCAAAGAGCAAGGAGGGCCCCAGAGACACGTGACTCCTTCAGATCCAGCTCCAATCTGACCCCGTTAGGAGGCTGTTCTCTTGTTCAAAGGATGGTTTGTTTATTTGGAAGAAGCCAGTGTATTGCCTTTTTTTTTTTTTTTTTTTAATAGCTGAAACTTTTTATTCCCTCTCCTCCATCCCATTAGACCCTTGGAATAAAACTGTCCCCTTTCAGAGCCTATCCTCATTTTGGCAAGCCTGGGTGGTCAGTTGTTTCACTCAAAAGAGGGTGTTGTTTGTGTCTCGCTGGGGTGCAGGGCAGCTGTGAAGAGACCGGGTCCCCTCAGTGAGGCCCTGCCTGGGGGTGAGGGCCCAAGAGGGGAGGCAGGGCGACCACCCCCTTGGGGACCGAGCAGCAAGGCCTCTCGCTGCTCACACACAGAGTCATGGGTGCTGGCCCGAGACGGGTCCACTGGTGTCCCCACTGATTCCAGACCCCAGGGCTCCAAAGCCCTTTGCTTTATCCAGTTGCCAAAAATAAGGCAGCTCTGCTCCTGGCTGTGGGCCTTGCAGAGCTGCTTAGCATACAGCTGAGAGAAGGTGGGGTCTGGGGGCTGAAATATTATCATCTGTGATGCCAGGTGGTTGGGAAGAAACTGGAAATAGGAACAGGGATCGTAGGGTTCCTGAAGGTCAGTCATGAGGAGCCTCTCTTCTCTTGGATGCAAGAACGGGGCCTGGGTCTAGTGATGGGTTAGGGGTCCAGCCTAGCATAGAAGCCAGGCCTCCTGACTCCATATCTGTCTTGTTGGATCACTTGGACCTTATGTTTTACTTCCTGGATGGTAAAACGAGAAGAGGAGTGGGCCAAGTCCCACGGTTTTTGAGCAAAATCATTTCATCTGATGCATCTTTACAAAGACATAGCTGTTATAACAATAGTTTTTTCAAATACTCAAGCATCTTAGAGCTATTTCCCATATTTTCTGAAAACAGATTTTCTGAAAGCTTCTCCTTCTGTCCAAAAAATCTTCACTTATTTATCAGAAAATGATTTCACAATAAATTATTGCTAGAATGGGTACAAATTCAGCATATAGCAGCCATGCTATGAAAAGGCAGTTCTCTGGGGCTCATTTTCCTCTGTCCGGAGCCAGGCACTCAGCTCACCATTGCAGAGGTGGCTGCGTCCTTTCTTGGTTTTAGGCTCGGGAGGTGGGGCGGGCGGATCTGAGTGCAGGCATACATGGACATGTGCCAGGGCTTAAGACTTTTGTCCAGCCGGAGTCCAGGCTGCTTTATTTCCAGGGCAAGGAAATACCTGGCACCCAGAATGCAGTTAAGAAGAATGAATGTCTGCTAATGAAGAGCAACTGTTGTGATTTACAAGCGAGGGAGAGTGTCTTGTTCCCTAGAAGCCACTCCCTTCTCCAATCCCCAAATTTCCCTGAAAACAGCTGCCATCTCCACTCTGTCAGTTATACGTGTGTGATTTTTTTTTTTTTTTTTGCTTGTTGTTTGCCTAAAACCTGGCCTGAGAAAGGTTCATGGTGAACACTTCTGCAGAGATACCACTTGGCATTTTCAGACAACAATAACAAAAATGTCCAATTGAACTCTTTACCCCAATTCCTGCAACTTCACCAGATGACCGTTCCCTAGGTGATGCGCCATTTGTAGAGCAGAAAGAGGGAAAGACATTTTCCCAGGGAGAGACCTGCCTCTGTGATGCTGTTTATTCGTCTTGGCTGTAAAGCGTGGAAAGTAATGCATGTTTAAAAGAAAAGATGTGTAATTTACAGCTTCTTAATTCATAAAGAATTCAGTGAATCATGTTGGATTCTGGAGAAGCCTGAACACGGGCCAGCATCAGCAAAGGTTTTCAGAAAGCTATGCGTTTTAATCCGCTTGAAAGCTTTGGACTCTGAGCACCCTTAGCTTTGGAAGTGTATCTATGAAATACTCGATTCTGGAAATTTCCACTCAGTCCTGACTGGCTGAGGCTGTCCTGGGAATGAAACATCAGGCTGTCCCTTCATCCCTCAAGTATCATTCTTCTTAACGGAAGAAAATGAATAAGGGATTTGGATCATCTGCTTTTTACGTAGTTCAGTAAATACATGTATTTTCCAAAGCTTCGAAGGTAAGAAAGTCATGTTCTTTGTCTCCATCTAGTTTAGATTTGGCCTATGCCTGCAGGCTGAGCAAGCGGCCCAGGACATGGTGTACTTCTGTTCTCTGCTGCTCCAGCTGGGTGACAAGCCAATGGATTTAGCCTCTGCGAACCTTACTCTTCTCTTCTGTACAATGGGAACATATTACCTTGTCTGTTTCACAGGCTTCTCAAGAAAATAAACAGAACATTCTATACAGAAGTGTCCTGAGAGCTAAAACTTTCCAAGACACATTTTGGAATAATGCTTTCACATCCCTGGCTCTGTCAGTGGCTCCCAGAGACCACTCATTTCCTATAAGTCATGGCGAATGGGGATGTTTATCTCTTCTGGGGAGCCAGTGACTGCTGCTGCTCTCCTGTGGCTCAGGGTACCCAGGGCCGTGTCCTGAACCATGAGGTCCGCTTCTGCTGAGCCTCTCAGATGGCCCCACTAGACCCCTTCTCCTGGGAATCTGTTTCTAAGGAAACCGCTTCTCTGTGTTCCCAACAGCTGGAGACATGTTTTGATCCCAGCCTGCTGGCACCCATTTGTCCCACGTTTATTTACTTGGAAATCTAAGCTGGTGTAGGCAAGTGCTTGTAAAGTCCCCAAAGCAGTGCGTTCTCACCCCGGAGGATGGGGAGGAGAGATGTGCCGGGCCATAGGCTCTGACACACTGAGCCACACAGAGGACGAAGGTGCTACCCCGGAGAGAGATGTCTCTGACATCCATTCCTCCAGAGGTGTATTGAAAGCAGGGATTGCAAGCGTTTAGAGAACCAAAGACGAGCTCTGTGGTTTAGCAGTAGCTGGAGTATCCCTGAGACTCAACCTACCACTGGTTTCTTGGAAGATGGAAGAAGAGGACCACGGTTTGAGGAGCAAAGATGCCTTTAGAGAATGAGAATAGCTCACATCTGACCAGCAGCAAGACAATGGGATCTCAGTCTATACCCAGAGGACATGGATTCTCTCAGCCACCCAAACGAACAAGGAAATGAGTCTTTCTCTCAAGCCTCCAAAAAGGAATCAGCTTTGCCAACACCTTGAGGTTAGCCCAATGGGACCTGTGTTCACACTTCTGACCTACAGAACTGGAAGATCAGAAATGTTGGTTCACATTTCTCCCCCTTTTCCTATCTCATTTCTCTAACCCAGCTGAGAAGGGTTCTCCACTTTTAAGGATTTTTGTGAATCCATTGGGCTCATCCAGACAGTCTAGAAGCATCTCCCCATCTCAAGGATGCTAACCTTAATCACATCTGCAGAACCATTTTTTGCTTATGTATATGGTGCCATATTCACAGGTCCCAGGGATAAGGTGTAGACATCTTTGGGGTCTATTATTCTGCCCACCACAGTGTCACTGTGACTGTGGGGACTGAGGGAACTGTGGAGGGGTTGTGAGCATGACAGGCATTTTGAAACTTGGCTTGTCCCGGCCACTGGTGACCGTGCAGTGATGCCAAGCTAGGGCTGCCGTAGTGATGCCAAGCGAGGGCTTCCCTGTCTCTGGGGTCTTCAGAACCAAGTGGCCAGTCATGCGTTTAGTTTCACTTCTACTAGTGACTCATCCATTCATCCATCCACTCATTCATCATTCATTCATTTATTAATGATTTAGTGCTTTCTGTGTGATGAGAATAATAATCAGAACTGGAAATAAAAGGCTGAGCAAAAATAGACCCCGTGTCTGTCCTCACAGAGCTCAGAGTCCTACAAGGGAGGCAGGTGTTAACTCCCAAACCACACACATTCATGCGAAATGTAACTGGCTCACATTTGACAACACAGAGAAATGGGCCACTGTCTGGGCATAGTTGGCAAGTCTAGAGGCCAGAGGAGAGGTGGTTGAACTAAGATGTGAAGGGAAAGAGAAGAAGGAGGAACATCTGGACATTGGGAACAGCACAAGCAAAGGTCCTGGGGCAGAAGGGAACAAAGTGAGCACAGGGGAAGAACCAGGCAGGCCAGAGCAGGGGAAACTGAGAGAGAAAGGGAAGAGCTGAATCCTGCAGTGTGGGCAGGCAGAGGTTGGACCCCACAGAACTTCCCAGGGTCTGTTCAAGAGGACTGGGGAGACTCTAAAGGATTTAAAGCAGGCCTGGGGGCTGGGGAAGCATGTTTACATGGGATCCCAAGATTTACATTTTGGGGAAAAAATGGCTTTAACTTCAATCTACAGTGCACAGAAGGGCTCCAGTTAATCTGAGGTTGCTGCAGTAACCAAGCGGGAGGTGAACAATCAAGTTACAGAGTGAGAGCCGTGCATAGGAGCAGCTCTAGGGTCGGGGCAGGGGTGGTAGAGGGGAGCACTTCACCGTCCTTCCATTTGCTGACTGCCTGGTTGGCGACAGAAAACCCAAACTTGAGGAACTGTCATTGGCTGGGGCGTGATTAATTAGCCAAGGAATGCTGCA
Source organism: Madoqua kirkii (assembly GCA_006408675.1). Lineage (NCBI taxonomy): Eukaryota > Metazoa > Chordata > Mammalia > Artiodactyla > Bovidae > Madoqua > Madoqua kirkii. The sequence continues at coordinate 14,543 of SJYC01054048.1, forward strand.
GACACTTCAGCCTGAGAATTCAGGAGAGGAAAGAAATCCGTGAGCTGGGCTCAATGGGGGAAGCTTCCTAGACGAGGTGGAAGCTCAGATATGGGGACAGATTCAGATTCAGGCAGGGGTAAGGGTCAGGAGGATGGCAGGAGCAGAGCGTTTGTGCCAAAGCCCGAGAGCCTGAGGCTTGCGCTGTGGTCAGCCGCCCGGCTTGGCTGGAGCAGCGGGTTTCGAGTTTAGGGTTTGGGACTGAGAAGCAATTCACCAGATGTCCCCGAGGAGGCTGCCAAATCAAGTTTGCCTGACCTGCTTGCTCAATGGAAGCTCCCATCAGGAGCCCCAAACCCGAGCTACCAGAGCACAGCCAGGTGCATCCCGCTGGCCACCTGTCAGCTGAGCTCATCTGCTCCAGACCCCCAGCCCTCACTGAGTCAGCCACCAGCTGCAGCTGCCCCCCACTGGGGGCTCAGGCCTGCACCCCAGCTGGGACGGGTGGCTTAGATTTATGAAGATGGTGGCTCTCAGCCTGACCGCTCACTGGAATCATCTGGGAGCCTTTTAAAACTCCTGTTGCCTGGATCCCACACCCAAAGATTCTGATTTAATCGGTCAAGGGTGCAGGCTGGGCTCTGGGATTTTTCAAAAGCCCCAGAAGTGATGCAACATGTAGCTAAGGCTAGAAAATAATTACTGAGAAATAACTGCACATCCGTTCTTGGCTGTATTAGCAGAAGTTATTTTACTGTCAGATGCACCTCCTGAATATTCTCTAGAAGCTTACTTTCTGTATCCATTACATATTTAGAAAAAGCTCTATTTACCTTCCCCTCAGGAATTTTTTTATTTGTTGGACTTTTAATTGGTATGTGCAAATATACGACACTAAAGGAGTTTGATGCCATAGTGTTAGATATGTGTATTTATGCAAATGTATGAATCTTAAGTCAGGCTTTTGTTTAAGTTGAACTAATTAACATTTATTATATAGAAACTGAAGAGTATATTATACTATACATTTAAAATCTCACTTCAGGAAGCATGCTTTAGGCAATAAAACAGAGAATAAGTACTTTGGTGAACAAAATATTTTATTTAACATGAGAACATCTTTTTGTTTGGTCAGTGGAGTCATTTGGAATCCATTACCATTTTTTCTAAAGAGATATGTGTCACTCTTCAAATGCAGGCCAGTTTGTACAAATACATATACATGTTAAATTTAAAGATGTGGGTGAATAGGGCTACACTTTCAATGCAGTCTGGAAATGTTCTTTAAATACTGTTCTTTAAAATGCAGCCAGGGAGCTTGCTACTCAAAAAGTTATGGGCTGAAGCTTTATATAAAGTGAAAAACGAATGACATTTTAGCAGTGTTAGAATTTTGAATTTCATACCCTAATACTTGTTTTTCAGAACCTGGCACCCCTTTGCAGTTGTCCTCAATTTGCTTTGCCAAATTGTAATATTTTTTCCTACCAAACTGTTTTACATACACAGCATAAATTCCCCAAAGGCAGAATGACCTCTAAATGTGTTCTTAAAAATATTTTGCAAAATCTGAAGACAGACAGGAAAAGTCAGTGTAAAACATCTAAGAGATTTATTGGAATCTCAGCTTGAATTCTAATTGCAAGTACTTATGAAAATGTCAATGTTAACATGAAATAGCTGGCAGTTTTTCTAAAACATGTAAATTGAATTAGATAGTGCGTAATTGGAGAAACGCTTGCTTCACTCAAGCTCTCTCAAAACAAGTCTTAAGATGTGTTAGCTGCAGCAGTCTTGCCCTCTAATGGCTGGAAATTGAAGGGCAAGGCGAAATACTGGTGACTACAAGGAGGATAGAAGCTAAGCAAGAGGGACCGGCAGACTATATGGCACCATGTCGGGAGCCTCCTCCCAAAGCGAGGGACACGGTGTAGAGTCAGGACCAGCATGTCTTAAAAAGAAACAACTCAGTGGGTGCTGAGGGAAGGGAAGACAGAGGCATGCCAAGTGCCTTGGCGTTCTGGGCCACCTTCAGTAGAAATGGTGCTATAGACGCCCGATGTCCTGAAATGCAGCTGAGAGGTCAGCTCACCTCATCATATTAAAACATTGAGAAGCCTGAAAAAGTTATATAAATAGTAAACCCTGGAAATTGTGATAGTCTTGACTTAGTAAGTTTTGCAGAGCACGATTAACAATCCACCTTAGTTCCCTTTTATGATTGACTAATCAGTGTCTCAGGCAGGTAGAAATGACATCAGTATGCGTGGTCTGTCAGGAGTATAATAGGAAGTTGGATTTTATCCCACGTGACATTTCCATTATTAGGACGACAGCCAGGGATGAGTGAGCCAGGGAGGGGACCCACTGGCTGTAATGTCATGCAACCTCTAGGCGCAGACACTAATCCATGCAGATATTCCTGAATTAATGCAAGAATTTTAACCAAATCCTGCTTGATTTCAAGACAAAGCTTTTTAAAAAGTGGCTCCAACTCCGCGTTTCATATTACAAGGAAAAAAGACAATGGAATTGTATCAACACTCAGCTAGATGTTTCTATACTTTTTTTTTTTTTTGCACTGAAGAGGAAGGTTTACCAGTATGACTTTTAAATGATACCGCTGCCCCTTCACCACTCTGCAGAGTTTTAAACACTCACTGCTAGTTTTTAAAAATAAACTAATCTCTTGGATTAGACTTGTTAAGAAAACCAGCAGATGTATAAAAGAAATTGCCAAGTGCAGTAAGAGGTGGTAGAAACTGTTGACAGTGAAATCTCACTATGATTATGGCATTCCATATATGACCACTACTAATGAGTAGAAACCTGTGAGATTAAGAAAAGCGATAACAAAAACAATAGGGAGTTCCCTGGTGGCCTCCTGGTTAGGATGCCTGGACTTTCACTACCGTGACGTAGGTTCAGAGGAACTGAGATCCTTCAAGCCACCTGGCATGGCCGAAAAAAATGCCAAAATAAAGCATAGGATTAGCCTCAGTCAACCGTGATTACTGCTAATCTTTATTTCTCCAGGAAATTATTACTTGATGTGAATTATATTTATTTTTTACTTGCTAATATAAATAGTACGTTTTACTTGCTAATATATATTGCTTCTAAAGCCTTCAAATTGTTTCACATTTGTATATATCTTATATGTTTAACTACAGTGTAATTCTCGTAGATGGTATAACATGATCTCCTGTTTTAATATCAGCACCCTTCACAGCAACCTGGCAGACATCCAGCCCAACTTTTAGTATACACTTAATAACAGATCCAGATGTGGACAGAGCATCAATGTTTATCTCTCCTCTCCACTTGCATGTGCAACTTAAATATATATTGAACACCTATAAGGTATCAGGCCCTGTGATAGGCATAGCTGCGTTCTGCCTCCACCACATACAAAGAAACCCATCTCCTCTTATATTCTCTTATTAGTGAATGGTACGCCTCTGGGTTTAAGAAACTCAGGAGTCATCCCTGCCTGCTTTCTCTCCCCAAACCCTTCAACCCATATGCAATTAGCCACCAACTTAACCTGGAATCCTCCTGAAAGCAGAGCCTGAGACAAGGGTTTGGGTGAAGGTTGTTAGAATTCAGACAGGGATCCCAGCAAATTCCGGGAGACAGTGGAGGACAGAGTCGAAGTCTTAGCAGAGTCTAAGTTTGCTAAGCAGAGTCTAAGTCTGCTAAGACTGTCAGTTCTTCCTTCTTGACTTCGCTCAGATCATTCCCCATCATTAACAAAGTCCTCCTCATGTTCTACCCAAATATCTACAATGGCCTCATAGCTGGGCAGCCTGGCTCCCAGTCACCTGCCAACCCACTGTCACAGTGTCTACTGTGCACATCTGACGTCAGGCTTCCCCTGCTTAAAACTCTTTTGTGTCTTTCTTCTCCGTAGGCATAATGTTCAGTTCAGTCACTTAGTCGTGTCTGACTCTTTGCGATCCCATGAATCGCAGCACGCCAGGCCTCCCTGTCCATCACCAACTCCCGGAGTTCACTCAGACTCACGGCCATCAAGTCAGTGATGCCATCCAGCCATCTCATTCTCTGTTATCTACTTCTCCTCCTGCTCCCAATCCCTCCCAGCATCAGAGTCTTTCCAATGAGTCAACTCTTCTCATGAGGTGGCCAAATGATGCTAAAGCTGAAACTCCAAAGCTGGAGTTTCAGCTTTAGCATCATTCCTTCCAAAGATATCCCAGGGCTGATCTCCTTCGGAATGGACCGGTTCAGTCTCCTTGCAGTCCAAGGGACTCTCAAGAGTCTTCTCCAACTCCACAGTTCAAAAGCATCAATTCTTTGGCGCTCTGCCTTCTTCACAGTCCAACTCTCACATCCATACATGACCACAGGAAAAATCATAGCCTTGACTAGACGAACCTTAGTCAGCAAAGTAATGTCTCTGCTTTTTAATATGCTATCTAGGTTGGTCATAAGTTTTCTTCCAAGGAGTAAGCGTCTTTTAATTTCATGGCTGCAATCACCATCTGTGGTGATTTTGGAGCCCCCCCAAATAAAGTCTGACACTGTTTCTGCTGTTTCCCCATCTATTTCCCATGAAGTGATGGGACCAGGTGCCATGATCTTTGTTTTCTGAATGTTGAGCTTTAGGCCAACTTTTTCACTCTCCACTTTCACTTTCATCAAGAGGCTTTTTTTTTTTTAACTTTATTTTACTTTACAATACTGTATTGGTTTTGCCATACATTGACATGAATCTGCCACTGGTGTATATGAGCTCCCAGTCCTGAATCCCCCTCCCACCTCCCACCCCATATCATCTCTAGATCATCCCCGTGCACCAGCCCCAAGCATCCTGTATCCTGTATCGAACATAGGCTGGTGCTTCATTTCTTACCTGATAGTGTACATGTTTTGATGCCATTCTCCCAAATCATCCCACCCTCTCCCTCTCCGTCAGAGTCCAAAAGTCCGTTCTATACATCTGTGTCTCTTTTGCTGTCTCGCATACAGGGTCATCATTACCATCTTTCTAAATTCCATATATATGTGTCAGTATACTGTATTGGTGTTTTTCTTTCTGGCTTACTTCACTCTGTATAATTGGCTCCAGTTTCAAGAGGCTTTTTAGTTCCTCTTCACTTTCTGCCATAAGGGTGGTGTCATCTGCATATCTGAGGTTATTGATATTTCTCCCTGCAATCTTGATTCCAGCTTGTGTTTCTTCCAGTCCAGCGTTTCTCATGATGTACTCAGCATAGAAGTTAAATAAGCAGAGTGGCAATATACAGCCTTGACGTACTCCTTTCCCTATTTAGAACCAGTCTGTTGTTCCATGTCCAGTTCTAACTGCTGCTTCCTGACCTGCATACAGATTTCTCAAGAGGCAGGTTAGGTGGTCTAGTATTCCCATCTCTTTCAGAATTTTCCACAGTTTGTTGTGATCCACACAGTCAAAGGCTTTGGCATAGTCAAGAAAACAGAAGTAGATGTTTTTCTGGAACTCTCTTGCTTTTTCCATGATCCAGTGGATGTTGGCAATTTGATCTCTGGTTCCTCTGCCTTTTTTAAAACCAGCTTGAACATCAGAAAGTTCACAGTTCATGTAGTGCTGAAGCCTGGCTTGGAGAATTTTGAGCATTACTTTACTAGCATGTGAGATGAGTGCAATTGTACAGTAGTTTGAGCATTCTTTGGCATTGCCTTTCTTTGGAATTGGAATGAAAAGTGACCTTTTCCAGTCCTGTGGCCACTGCTGAGTTTTCCAAGTTTGCTGGCATATTGAGTGCAGCACTTTCACAGCATCACCTTTTAGGATTTGAAACAGCTCCACTGCGATTCCATCACCTCCACTAGCTTTGTTCATAGCAATGCTTAATGTTAGCCATTGATATTGCTGTATTATCATAATTATTTAGTTGAAAAGCATCATGACTACTTGTAAATCTACAACTATCTCAATAAAAAGACTTCAGTGAAAAAAAAGCATCACAAACCAAGAGACAAAGGATAGGTTAACCAATGAATAACACAGGAAAGATGGAAATGAGAATGGGCCAGTTTTGGGAACAGGATGTGAGAAGCATGGTTTTATTACCATTTGTTTCATTTAGGAAACCAATAAGACTAGAAGGGTAGCGTCAAATTATCAAAGTTTTGAAAGCTGCAGAAAGGACTTGAGAAGTCATCATAGAAGGCAGGACTCACCAAGCTTCTTGAACCAGGAATTAAATGACATGATGCAAAATGCTGCTTCTAAGTTGTGTATTAAACTTAGAAAGATCTTCTTCTTTTTGAAGCTATTAAAAGAATTCTCCATGGTGTCTTCCAGGGTTTCAGTTATAATTCTTATTGTTTAATTTAAAATCTTTGGCCCATCCCAAATTTATCCTGCTACCGAGCGTAACATATCACTTCAAAATCTATTTTTCCCCAGATGGTTAATAGATTATCTCAACAACATTTATATAATAATTTGCCTTTTTCACACTAGCCTAAAGTGACACGTTTATGATATGTAAAAAATTTTTATTTTAGCAGAGATCAATATTTTGATTTTTTATTTTGTTCCATTGGTCTCTGTCTTTAAGTATAGTAGCACACAATTTCATACTGTATGTGTGTACACGTGCTTGTGTGTAAACTAGCATGTAATTATATAATCTATATCTTATTATATAATACACAATAATATGACAAATTAATGTTATATACAATAACTATATGATATTTTATTATTTGATAACATCTAATTGCTTCTCATTAACCTTTTCCCCAGATGTCCTAGCCCTTTTGTCTTTGTTGCTTTGTCTATAGAAACTTTAAAATCAGCTTGTTCAGCTCCCTTCTCCCCACATATATCCTCAGAAAACCTTACCATAGTTTATCAGGTTTACATTAAGTTTTAGACTAACACAGGGAGAATTCACATCACAGGGAGAATTCACATCTTTATGTTGAGTCTTGTTATGTGAGAATGTATTTTGCCTTTTCCGTTTGTTCAAACATCTGTTATATCCCTTGAGAGGGAGTGTTATATCCCTTGAGAGTGCTTTAAAATTCTCTTCATTTAGATATTGCACAGTTCTTAAGTTTGTTTCTTGGTATCTTATCTTTTTGTTGTTGTTGCTACTATTGCATATTATCATTACTGTTATTAAAGTCCATGTATTATTTTAAACCCCACCAACTTGCTCAGTTCTCTTACTGTTGGTAGATAGATTTTCAGGAAATTCTTTCCAGTTTACCAGCTAACATTATATCCCCTGCTAACAATGATCATGTTTTCTTTCTTTTTCTCAATTTTTATAAATCTTATCCAATTGTTTCTATTAGTGTCTCTAGAGTATATTTAAGTATAATGGTGATAAGAATCAGTTTCTTATGAGTACCAAATAATTGAAGTAAAATTAAATCATTAATTGTCTACTTTTATTTATTTTTGTGTTTTTTCTACTAGGCCATAATTTAAAAGATCCAGACTTTTGGGGATTTCATTTCAGGCAGAATATAAGCAGCAGAAACCTCAATGTTTAATGGCAAAAAAAATCAAGGGAAAAAGACAGAATATTTCCTTAATCCTCCACCATCGCCTGCATGTAACTTAGATCCCACTATTAACTTAGCAACCCCTGAGTGACTGCTTTCTCAACAGCCTGTTTCACCCAGATTTGTGAAAGAAAGCCTCATACTTGTGGTAAATTTAGTGTTGGAGTCCTTTCTGGAGGTCTCTGGGCTGGATATGATCTTGTTTCTTTCCCAATGGGTGTGGTTTTTCTGGCAGTCAGCTTCTCCGTGACCACATTTAATAAGTTATAATAAATGCAGAAAGAGTTCATCCTTCACAAGTTTGCAATACAGAAGAACAATGAAAAACAAGTAGACGCTGAAGGAAGTACTAGGTTCACATGTTACTTTGCTTTAAGGTATGAATAAATGTGAAACTGAATGTTGCCAGGTTAAGATCAGCTTTGGCTGAGTCTGGCCCATCTCTGTCAACAAGGCCGCGTGTCAGTCCGTCTTTTCTGACTTGTGGGAATGCTACTAGAGGACCAGAAAGGCTTTTGAAAGGCCCCTGACCACACCCGACAGCAGAAAGTTGAGGCCTCTTTGCCTGGAACCCTGTACTTTGAGCAGTTTCCAATTCATCCATTATTTTTCACACTAGCCTAAAGTGACACGTTTATGATATGTAAAAAATTTTTATTTTAGCAGAGATCAATATTTTGATTTTTTATTTTGTTCCATTGGTCTCTGTCTTTAAGTATAGTAGCACACAATTTCATACTGTATGTGTGTACACGTGCTTGTGTGTAAACTAGCATGTAATTATATAATCTATATCTTATTATATAATACACAATAATATGACAAATTAATGTTATATACAATAACTATATGATATTTTATTATTTGATAACATCTAATTGCTTCTCATTAACCTTTTCCCCAGATGTCCTAGCTCTTTTGTCTTTGTTGCTTTGTCTATAGAAACTTTAAAATCAGCTTGTTCAGCTCCCTTCTCCCCACATATATCCTCAGAAAACCTTACCATAGTTTATCAGGTTTACATTAAGTTTTAGACTAACACAGGGAGAATTCACATCACAGGGAGAATTCACATCTTTATGTTGAGTCTTGTTATGTGAGAATGTATTTTGCCTTTTCCGTTTGTTCAAACATCTGTTATATCCCTTGAGAGGGAGTGTTATATCCCTTGAGAGTGCTTTAAAATTCTCTTCATTTAGATATTGCACAGTTCTTAAGTTTGTTTCTTGGTATCTTATCTTTTTGTTGTTGTTGCTACTATTGCATATTATCATTACTGTTATTAAAGTCCATGTATTATTTTAAACCCCACCAACTTGCTCAGTTCTCTTACTGTTGGTAGATAGATTTTCAGGAAATTCTTTCCAGTTTACCAGCTAACATTATATCCCCTGCTAACAATGATCATGTTTTCTTTCTTTTTCTCAATTTTTATAAATCTTATCCAATTGTTTCTATTAGTGTCTCTAGAGTATATTTAAGTATAATGGTGATAAGAATCAGTTTCTTATGAGTACCAAATAATTGAAGTAAAATTAAATCATTAATTGTCTACTTTTATTTATTTTTGTGTTTTTTCTACTAGGCCATAATTTAAAAGATCCAGACTTTTGGGGATTTCATTTCAGGCAGAATATAAGCAGCAGAAACCTCAATGTTTAATGGCAAAAAAAATCAAGGGAAAAAGACAGAATATTTCCTTAATCCTCCACCATCGCCTGCATGTAACTTAGATCCCACTATTAACTTAGCAACCCCTGAGTGACTGCTTTCTCAACAGCCTGTTTCACCCAGATTTGTGAAAGAAAGCCTCATACTTGTGGTAAATTTAGTGTTGGAGTCCTTTCTGGAGGTCTCTGGGCTGGATATGATCTTGTTTCTTTCCCAATGGGTGTGGTTTTTCTGGCAGCAGCTTCTCCGTGACCACATTTAATAAGTTATAATAAATGCAGAAAGAGTTCATCCTTCACAAGTTTGCAATACAGAAGAACAATGAAAAACAAGTAGACGCTGAAGGAAGTACTAGGTTCACATGTTACTTTGCTTTAAGGTATGAATAAATGTGAAACTGAATGTTGCCAGGTTAAGATCAGCTTTGGCTGAGTCTGGCCCATCTCTGTCAACAAGGCCGCGTGTCAGTCCGTCTTTTCTGACTTGTGGGAATGCTACTAGAGGACCAGAAAGGCTTTTGAAAGGCCCCTGACCACACCCGACAGCAGAAAGTTGAGGCCTCTTTGCCTGGAACCCTGTACTTTGAGCAGTTTCCAATTCATCCATTCAAATATAAACGTGGAAACAAGTAAGCCAGGATCCTGGAGAGAAGCCTGGACTGTGGACCCTGGGATGGGTGATGCTTCTTGTTGAAGTTTTGAACTTGAGAAGCATTGTGGGGAACTTGAGTGACACTGTATCTCCTGCCGTGCCCACTCTTATCCTTGTGTGATCAGCAGGTTTGCTGATTAATTGTTGTGTCTCTTTCAGTTTGGGAAATGAAGCTGAAGTCAGCAAGCAAACCCTTCACTTGAATTGTTTTAACTTAAGTATGCACGTGAGACCTTGATTTTGTCATTTCCAGCTGCCCCCCTCATTAAATTCTGATCATGAATATCATACATTGAAAGGGAAAGTTACTAGTTGCTCAGCTGAGTCTGACTCCTCACGACCCCGTGGACTGTAGCCTGCCAGGCTCCTGTCCATGGAATTCTCCAGGCAAGGATACTGCAGTGGGTTACCATTCCCTTCTCCAGGGGATCTTCCTGACCCAAGAACCAAACCCGGATCTCTTGCACTGCAGGCATATTCTTTACCGTCTGAACTGCCAGAGAAGCTCTAATATCATACATGAGGATATGCCTTTTATCTTCGTGCGCAAACCCCAGATGTGACAACCTGAGTGAAAGGCTTTTACCACTCTGTTCTTGTTTCCTCTGTCTTTCCAAGCCTGACTGTCAGATATCCCGGCTCCTGATGGGCACATATCATCTTCCCTGCCTTGTATACATTCCACTTTTTGCTTCCCTGGAGCACATCGTGTAGGAAGGGTTTAATCAAATTTACTGCATATGGGCAGGAACTTCTCTGTCTTCTTGCCAACATTTCTTCAGCACCTAAAAAGAAAGTTTTTCTTTGATTAAAAAGAACAGGGTCTGGCAAGAGTAAGTGCTCAAAGATTATTTGTTGAATAAATGACTAAACGAGTATCTGATTGATTCACAGTTTGATAAATGCATGATCATGTCAGTGTCTTGGTTTTCCCAGGTGCCATTAGTGGTAAAGAATCTGCCTGTCAGTGTAAGAGATGCAAGAGACGTGGATTCGATCCCTGGGTAGGGAAAATCCCTGGAGTAGAAAATGACAACCCATTTCTTCTCAAGTTTTTCCCTTCATGTAAATGTGCACAGCTGTATTTTATGTACAATCCCTCAGTTGCCTCCAGGCCACAATTGATGATTACCAAGGGTTTTTTTTCCTAGATAACATGGATGCTTAGTTATTATCAACTGAGGCATTGTCTCTGCGGCTCTAAGGGCAATTCCCAGGGCACAGCAGATCTTGGAGTTCACCTCTCTATTATAGCTGATGAAATTAAGTTACACCAGTTTAATTGGACTAATATTTTACTATCAACTGTAAAAAGAAACACTTCTGCTAGGTTTAGCAGCTTTGACAAATAGTAGTTTTAAACTTGAGGTGTATAGCACTTGCTTATTGATAAGTAAATAAAAATATTATCAATAATCCAGCAAAATTTAAGTTTCAGAAATGTTTCTTCCTCCTGAAAAAGCTCTTCTAAACTGGAGAAAGGCATTCTTTGTTTCATACCCTACGCCTGAAGACTACTTTGGTTTCCACTTTTCATCCGGTGTCAGTTTTAGTATTTCAGCTAAGATACCTCAAACAATTCTCTCTAAATGTTATTCGTGAAAGTCAGGCTTCTGCCAGAGCAAAATCTGATTTATTTACAAAACCACATTTTGCATGGAGAATTTTAAAATTCAGTCAAAATGAATGATTTTACATCAAGGGCTGAATTAACACCAAGTTTTCAAAAGGCTTTTCTTTTGAGAAATTCAAAGCTTCTCATTAAGTCTTCAGTCTTCCAAAACTGTGCCATTTTCTAAGATAGCCTTATTAGTCTCATTTTGCAAATGCCAAGATTATGCAAAGAAGCTATTAAATATCTTCCAGAGTACTTGACTTAGGAACAAACCATCACTGATAAATTAGAAGAAGAGACTACAAACAAAGCAAAAAGAAAACACTTGGCAAGGAGGAAGCTAAATGTAAGAATAGGATTTGTCCTCAAGGCCCTTTAACATGGGGTTCCAGGGAGTTGAGGAAAGGCGGGGGTGGAGGGGACAGACTTTAATTAATCATTGCAACTTTTCAAGGCAGAAAAGAAGGCTATCTCATCTCATCCACTCATTTAAGTAATTAGGGCTGGAACGTTAAGGTTGGAAGCACCACATGGAGTTGTCATCATTATGATGCTGTAAAGGCTAAGCCATATTGGATATTTATCAGAGAAAGTTAATTTAGGAAATAGAATGGCTCCAATGGGCTTCCCAGGTGGCTCAGTGATAAAGAATCCTCCTGCTGACGCAGGAGATGAGAGTTTGATCCCTGGGTCAGGAAGATCCCCTGGAGAAGAAAAAGGCGACCCACTCCAATATTCTTGCTTGGGAAATCCTGTGGACAGAGGAGCCTGGCGGGCTTCAGTCCATGGGGTTGCAAAACTGTTGGAAATGACTTAGTGACTAAACAACATAATAACAACAATCATGAACAATGCAATGCAGGAAAGTCTGGAAAGTAGCACAGTGCAATGCTAAGTGACTTCAGTTGTGTCAGACTCTTTGCAGCCCACCAGGCTCCTCTGTCCACGGGGTTTTTCAGGCAGGAATACTGGAGTGGGTTTCTGTTTCCTTCTCCAGAGGATCTTCCTCACATAGGAATCGAAAGAACATGTCTTATGCTTCTGCACTGGCAGGAGGGTTATTTACCACTAGCACCACTTGGGAAGTAAGGGTGTACATTAAGCTCTGGAACAAAATTAGAAAGCCTGGAAGTGATGGTCATCTCCTAAACTTTTCCAATCCATTGCTCACCAGGCTACTTATTATGACATCTTAGTTCAATTTCATGGTTGTCCAGAAAGGGAAGACACACATGCATGATCTCATGTAATCTTTCCAGCACCCATCTAAGATAGTTATTATGCCCATTTTCACAGATGTTAAGGACTACAGGAGTTAAGTCGCTTGCTTAAGTTTACACAGCTAGTAAGAGGCAGAGCCTGGGTTTCAGCATGCTGGAGCTGGCTTGGCCTGGCTCTGAGCAACTCTTACATTTTCAGGAAATTTTCAACTGATTACTATTTCAGTTGACATCAAGATAGTGGCTTGAATTTGGCCATAGTAGGAATATTCACACCATGGAAATCTGCAGATGCTATAAATCAGGTCTTTGATTTTTGGGGAAAGGTAGTTGTTATGAATTTACTGACATATCTCTTATTTGAGTCCAGGTCATCTGACTCTAGAGTCGCCCCTCAAACTTCTATGCTACATCAAGGTATATAGTGATTTTCTGATGCATTTCTGACTCCAAAAATTCCTTAAGCCACCTTGTTTCTGCCGAATGCCTATACAAGGGTGGCCAGGCCCTGGCATGCCCATGTCCCTCTCTGCGTTCCGCCATCACCACTGTGTGCCCTGCTGCCTTCCTCCACAGAAAGCTTCTCCAGGGTAAGAAGATAAAATATCTTATAATTGCTTGTATTCCAGCCCCTGCACACCACCCCGCTGTTGAGTAGTATTTACTGTGGAAGGTAACACTGATATACGTACTCACTTCTATTGATGATTAGGGATTAGTAGCATCTGTGGAGTAATTTAGAAAGGTGTTCCATACAGTTGTATCTGTCACCACTCCAATGAATTCCTGCGTCTTTCATTTATAAAGGTAGATAACCACTGCAAAGTGTGTTTCAACCTCAGAATGACCTTTGAAGAGAACTGTAGCACCCATTACAATGATGTGGTTCATATGCTTCCTGCCTCCTCCCACCCACAGACCAGGGGATATATTCATTACCTGCCTGCCTGGCCACTGGCAGCTTATTGTGAAGCTGTGTATCCTCCCAGCTCTGCTCTCTCCAGCCTGGGAAATAAAATATGCCTGCTGCAATGGAAGCAGGGAGGTACTACGAGCTTTCAGAGTTCCGGACTCTTCTCTCCTTGTGTCATGCGCTCCAGAGTCTGAGAGTGCAGCATCTGTAGAGACCAACCCAAGAAAGGTTAAGATGCAAAGAAGCCCAAGAACTCTGGCCACTGTAAAAAGTGATGTGCCCTATGTGGCCCTGAGATGTCAGAAGACTTCGGCTTCAGGGTCACTTGAAACTGCTTAATACGTGAGCTTCTAAAAATATTTCTAGTACACATGAACCAGCTAAGGAAGCTGATGCCATGAAATCTGTTTCCTTATGAAAAAATGGGTCTGTCATGAAAGCAACCTTTACCCTCAAGCAAAGATCTTGGAAATCTTTTGACATCGCAAAAAAAATCTATAAATGACCACTTCCAGAAATGTTTCTTCCTTATTAATTTATTTAAAAACACTTTCTTTGGGCTTCCCTGATGGTCTAGTGGTTGGGAGTTTGCCTTGCAATGCGGGGGTCGCCAGTTCAATCCCTGGTCTGGGAAAATCCCATATGCTGCAGGGCAACTTAGCCTGCACACAGTAGCTGGGGAGCACCGTCTGCTGCATCTAGAGAAAAGCCCATGCAGCAATGAAGACTCAGCACAGCCAAAAGTAAATAAATAAAATAAAATTTTTTAAAAAACCACTTTCTTTATTTTTTGGAGTGCCTGTTATGAGATGGATCCTTTTCTCAGCACTTGGGAACCACCAGGGAACAGAACAAAAATTGTTATTGTTGTGGAGCTCACATTCAAGTTTTATTCATTGCTTCACTGGGGAGGTGTGTTCATTTATCAATCATGTCTCATTCAGCCAAACAGGCACTACTCTGAGCCATGTGTAATGGTGGGAGCAACAACCAATGGGTAAACAACATAGACTGTCTAAGGGGAGAGGCAGGCACATGGCCCTTGGGCTCTAGTACCTATGAACATCAGTGGACTGCTCTGGAAGTCATGTACATGAGGCTTCCAGAAGGAGGTGACATGAGTATTGTTGGGTAAGTAGAAGGCATCCAGGCAGAGAGGCATAACTTGAAGCAGCTTGCAGCACAAGAGGAACTGAGGGTCATGAAGTTTGCTGGGGCCAAAAGGATGAGCAGGAACTGGAACCCATGATTGGACAGATAGGCAGAGCCTGCATCATCATGCTTCATTAATTTCATTTATTTAAAAGACAGTTCCCTCAGGCTCACTTCTGCTGGTGTTCTCCTTTGAAAGACAGGCAGGAAGCCAGAGGAGACCGCTTCCTTGGTGTCTAACGTGCAGGTGTAGACCTGCCAAGTGATCACTCTGAGTCACGCTCCCTGCCTCCTCCCAGCCACACTCCAGTCCCCTTCACCATTACATCTCTTCAAAGAAGACTTCTGTCTGTTCCCAAGGATGCAGCAAGTTCCCTCCTCTTTCACATTGCCCTGCTTCTGGGTAATTCACTGGTAGTTCACCAGCCCATCAGCCACTTAGAGGCTGTACTCTCCCACCCACATTCTAACATCCTTTTACCACCGGGGAGTGAACCAAGAGTGAGCTTTACAGTCACTTCTGTGCCTCTGGAATGGCCCTTCTGGAAATGTGGGACCCTCATCAGTCCTTCATCAGCCAATAAAATGGGATGATAGATATCCAAAGTCTTTAAAAATGCAAGAAATACGTAATTCACAGTGCTCTTGTTATTATTTGACACCTATAAACTTCTAAAGAAGCAGTAAATGGCTTTATGGGCCCTTCACGAAGGTGACGTTCTTTGGCCTCACTGAATGGCCCCATATAAAAACCTTGCTTAAAAAGTTAAAAGAGCTCAAGAGGATTTAGGACAGTGAAGGGAGGGAAGAATTGAGGCAGAATATTGAAGCCAAAAATTTAGGCCTTCCCTCTTTGAAGGAATAGGTAAGCCACAGCAAAAGTCACCTGGGTCTTTGTTACTTTTTATTAACTTCATTAGCATTTTATGACACTTATAGACTGATTTGATAGAAGGCTAGGGCTCAGATATGCAGATGACACCACCCTTATGGCAGAAAGTGAAGAAGAACTAAAGAGCCTCTTGATGAAAGTGAAAGAGGAGAGTGAAAAAGTTGGCTTAAAGCTCAACATTCAGAAAATGAAGATCATGGCATCTGGTCCCGTCACTTCATGGCAAATAGATGGGGAGACAGTGGAGACAGTGGAAACAGTGGCTGACTTTATTTTTCTGGGCTCCAAGGTCACTGCAGATGGTGATTACAGCAATGAAATTAAAAGACGCTTACTCCTTGGAAGGAAAGTTATGACCAACCGAGACAGCATATTAAAAAGCAGAGACATTACTTTGACAACAAAGATCCATCTAGTCATGGCTATGGTTTTTCCAGTGGTCATGTATGGATGTGAGAGTTGAACTGTAAAGAAAGCTGAATGCTGAAGAATTGATGCTTTTGAACTATGGTGTTGGAGAAGACTCTTGAGAGTCCCTTGGACTGCAAGGATATCCAACCAGTCCATCCTAAAGGAGATCAGTCCTGGGTGTTCACTGGAAGGACTGATGTTGAAGCTGAAACTCCAACACTTTGGCCACCTGATGCGAAGAGCTGACTCATTTGAAAGGACCCTGATGCTGGGAAATATTGAAGGTGGGAGGAGAAGGGGACAACAGAGGATGAGATGGTTGGATGGCATCACTGACTCGATGGACACGGGTTTGGGTGAACTCTGGGAGTTGCTGATAGACAGGGAGGCTTGGCGTGCTACCGTTCATGGGGTCGCAAAGAGTCGGACACGACTGAGCGACTGAATTGAACTGAACTGATCTAGGGCTTCCCTGATAGTTCAGTTGGTAAAAAATCTGCCTGCAATGCAGGAAACCCTGGTTCAATTCCTGGATCAGGAAGATCCACTGAAGAAGGAATAGGCTACCTACTCCAGTGTTCTTGGATTCCCTTGTTACTCAGCTGGTAAAGAATCTACTTGCAATGTGGGAGACCTGGGCTCAATCCCTGGGTTGGAAAGATCCCCTGGAGAAGGGAAAGGCTACCCATTCCAGTATTCTGGCCTGGAGAATTCCCTGGACTGTATAGTCCATGGGGCTCACAAACAGTCGGACCTGACAGAATGACTCACTTTCACTTAGGGCATTAAGGGGCCTCCCAGGTGGCTCAAACATTGCAGTGCCCCCTGCAACACAGGAGACCCCAGTTTGATCCCTAGGTCAGGAAAATCCCTTTGAGAAGGGAATGACTGCCACTCCAGTATTCTTGCCTGGAGAAGCCCCATAGACAAAAGAGCCTGGCAGGCTACAGTCCATGGGGTTGCAAAGAGTCAGACATGGCTGAGCAACTAACAGTTTCATTTTTAGGGCATTAAGCAGGGGGAAAGGTAACCCATAAGACCCTTACCAAAATAATGGAAGACAAACGTGATTGGTCATTATACTTGTTCAGATAAACTGAAAACAACTTGGATGGCATTAATAGAAGCATCAGTGGTACTGAGAACAAATGCACAAAAGGAGATAACATGTCACGTGCCTTTCCAGATGAACAGATAACTTGTTAAAGCAAGGCAGCCACATGCACTCTTCCAAAAAGGAGACATGTAAAACTGAAACATCAAAGCCTGTCCAAGGCCATTAAGCATTCTCATTCGAGAAGTGAAGCCTCTGTCTAATATTCTAATCTTCCTCAAATGTAAGAGTTAATAAGAAGTTGCCAGTTCATATGGTAAATAACAACCTTTCCTGAGGTCTCAGTAGTCGATGAGTTTTTACTTTATTTATTCTCATTGCCGTATAGTCACTAAATTGTCTCGAACTCTTGCAACCTCACGGACTGTTCAATGGAGGTACATTTACATCAGTGAAAATCCAACTAAAGAAACAATGAACCCTTTGTGAAGAAATTTAACATTAAAAAAATATTAGTGTATGAGGGTAGGAAAGTTCAAAGACTTTTGCCTCCTTTGTTCTTTTTAATATTTTATTTGGAGTTTGCAACTACAGTCAGGACAACCCATGGTAACAAAAAAAGACTTCTTATAAAAAAACAAAACAAAAAAGTACTATATACCCAAGTATTTTTTCTTTTTAATCTGTTATATTTTAATTCCTTCTTTTATTTAAAAATATTTATATCTGTGTGGCAAATTTATGATTATATTTTCATTTTTGCTTAACCATATATTCTATAATAAGCATAGATTAACTTTGTAATAAAAATACTAGAGGAATAAGACTAAGTTTTGACACCAAGGAGATCTTTCTTGCTTTTGAATTCAAATAGTTAAGCAACTTAGTGTAGTAAGATTGAGAAGCCAAAGAAAACATTCAGGCACGAGTTAACTGAATGCTGGTTCTCCATGTAGCCATTTTGCTTGTTCACACTGACGCCAGGGTGTTCTCATGGATAAAATTATAATCCCAGATATTCAGACTTTCAGATTCATATTTTCCATCTCAATCCATAGAAGCTTTATGTGGGGGGTTTTGCAAAAAGTTCTCCTTGTGTTTCAGTCATTTGCCTTTTCCCTGTGACAACCAGTAGGGAACAGTAGTACAGGCTGACCATCCCCAGGCCCTTGGGAAACAGTGCTGGGAGGCTCTGTATTCATGGATTGAGAAGTTCTGTTAAAGCACCAGCTTCTTTCTAAATCAATTTGGATCAAACAATGAGACTAGTTGCAAACCACAATATTTATAAGAGGTGTAAATTTGAAGTCTGCAGTGATGTACTTTTAGGAGTCTAAAATAAAAAATGGAAAGAGGAGAGAGGGTGCCAAGTTGACTCAGTTGAGTGTGGAAGCTGATGGTACTTTCTCATTCATTCGAGAAATACTGGTGAAACATCTGCCCTTGGCCAGGCACCTTCTAAGCCCTGGGACTTCTGTGAACAAGATAGAGTCCTACCTCTCTTGGAGCTGATACCTTAATGAGACAAAACAGATAGTGAACAGACAGACAAATAATAGTCAAACACTTGCTCCTTGGAAGAAAAGGTATGACAAACCTAGACAGTGTAGTAAAAAGCAGAGATAACACTTTGCCAACAAGGATCTTACCGTCAAAGCTGTGGTTTTTCCTGTAGTTATGAGAAACGCTGGACTGGAAGAAACACAAGCTGGAATCAAGATTGCCGGGAGAAATATCAATCACCTCAGATATGCAGATGACACCACCCTTATGGCAGAAAGTGAAGAGGAGCTAAAAAGCCTCTTGATGAAAATGAAAGAGGAGAGTGAAAAAAAAGTTGGCTTAAAGCTCAACATT
Organism: Madoqua kirkii; assembly: GCA_006408675.1. Lineage (NCBI taxonomy): Eukaryota > Metazoa > Chordata > Mammalia > Artiodactyla > Bovidae > Madoqua > Madoqua kirkii. The sequence continues at coordinate 33,485 of SJYC01054048.1, forward strand.
CAGAAAACGAAGATCATTGCATCTGGTCCCATCACTTCATGGGAAATAGATGAGGAAACAGTGGAAACAGTGTCAGACTTTATTTTGGGGGGCTCCAAAATTACTGCAGATGGTGACTGCAGCCATGAAATTAGAAGACACTTACTCCTTGAAAGAAAAGTTATGGCCAACCTAGATAGTATATTCAAAAGCAGAGACTACTTTGCCAACTAAGGTCTGTCTAGTCAAGGCTATGGTTTTTCCTCTGGTCATGTATGGATGTGAGAGTTGGACTGTGAAGAAGGCAGAGCGCTGAAGAATTGATGCTTTTGAACTGTGGTGTTGGAGAAGACTCTCAAGAGTCCTTTGGACTGCAAGGATATCCAGCCAGTCCATTCAGAAGATCAACCCGGAGATTTCTTTGGAAGGAATGATGCTAAAGCTGAAACTCCAGTACTTTGGCCACCTCATGCGAAGAGTTGACTCATTGGAAAAGACTCTGATGCTGGGAGGGATTGGGGGCAGGAGGAGAAGGGGACGACCGAGGATGAGATGGCTGGATGACATCACGGACTGGATGGACGTGAGTCTGAGTAAACTTCGGGAGATGGTGATGGACAAGGAGGCCTGGCGTGCTGCGATTCATGGTATTGCAAAGAGTCGGACATGGCTGAGTGACTGAACTGAACGGAACTGATGAATGGATGTAAGAACTGGATCATAAAGAAAGCTGAGCACCAAAGAACTGATGCTTTCGAACTGTGGTGCTGGAGAAGACCCTTGAGAGTCCCTTGGACTGCAAGAAGATCAAACCAGTCAACCTTAAAGGAAATCAACCCTGAATATTCACTGGAAGACTTGCTGAAGCTGAAGCTCCAATACTTTGGCCATCTGATGTGAGGAACCAACTCACTGGAAAAGCCCCTGATGCTGGGAAAGACTGAGAGCTGGAGGAGAAGCGGGCAACAGAGGATGAGATGGTTAGATAGCTTCACTGGACTCAATCAACACAAGTTTGAGCAAACTCCAGGGGATAGTGAAGGACAGGGAAGCCTGGAATGCTGCAATCCATGAGGCCTCAAAGAGTCAGACTTGACTTAGCAACTAACTGAACAACAACAGTGGTAAAGAATCCACCTGCCATTGTAGGAGATGCCAGAGACTCGGGTTCAACTACTGGGTAAGGAAGATACCCTGGAGTAGGAAACGACAACCCTCTCCAGTATTCTTGCCTGGAAAATTCCATGGACAGAGGAGCCTGGCGGGCTACAGTCCATGAGGTCACAAAGAATGAGACACAACTGAGCAACTGAGCACACAGCATTAGACCCACTAAATATCTACCATTAAGTATTAGGGAAACCTTGTTATTGAATACTTTAAACAAGCACATATGTTACCATGAGGTTTCAGTATTTTAATAAATATTTCAGTGTATTTGGTTTCCTTCCTACTCTTATGTGTTTTATTTTATACATTTAAGCACATTGATCCGAGAAGTGGGTCGTTAGACTCCAGCCGACTGCTAGAGGTCAACATGAGGGCTTTATGCACACTTCCCCTATCTCTTCACCGAGTTTAAAGGGCTGAAATTTACTGCAAGAGTGGTTTCCACTGCTCCTTCAAAGACTTTCTTAAGTTAAAAAAAAATTCTTTTGAAGTGTGTGCAGTTGAAGAGTACCGTGATGTCCAGTCTGGTCCACTATCTTGATTCATGCTAATGAGCCAACCACTTACCACCACAGTTTTGCACATCAGCGCAAATGTTGACACCATCAAAAAGACAACACCTTAGTAAGATTCTGAAGATAGTTTTGATTTTGATATCCCTAAAAGGATCTCAAGCCCGCCAGTGTAGACTTCACTTTGAGAACCGCCAGGCTAGATTAAGTGTTGAGTACAGAAATTCTTTTAAGCACTTAAAACCACCCCAGGGACCCTATTTGCATAAAAATGTTGGTGGTGGTGGTTGTAGTTTTCTATCCAACTCTTTGAAATAGGAGTTTTACCCAAGTTTGCAAGGAGGAGTTTTTTTCAATCTCAGTCAAAAATAATCTTCTGTTGACATTTTTGGGTGAGCCAGCGCTGAAATACTAGTCAGGAAATATCTCTTACAACAGAGACAGATGGCCCCATTGGTATCCAGACAGAGGAGTCTTCGCCTCCTTTGTGTCATGAACCCCTTTAGCAGTCCAGGGAAGCTTACAGACCTCTTCTCAGAATAATATTTTTAAATGCATAAAATAAAATACTTAGATTACAAAGAAAACAAATCATATTGAAATACAGTTATAGCCAGAGACTGCTTTGCAAGAGTGGGGGCGTTTCTGTATTCCAAGTTAATAGACACTTTTCCTCAGTCTTTACTGACAAGGAGAAACAGCTAGGGATGACTTTTTTTTTTTTAATGCACTTGTTTCCATGTTAGTTAACATCTTAAATCTCCAAATTCTGTCAGTGAGATAGATTTAGACCTAACGAATCCAAAGCAAGAATGTGGAATAAGAAGTTTCTCTTCCACCTTCTATAAGACTGAGCAGTACGTGACTCCTGCTAAATACAGACTCTTTTTTATATATATTTTACTTTTTAAATGGAGGATAATTGCTTTACAATGTTGTGTTAGTTTCTGCTATACCACAAAGTGAATCAGCTATGAATATACATATTTCCTTTCACTTTGTAGCCTCTTTCCCACCCCCACATCCCCGAGAACGGTCCTGAGCTATAGGTAGAAAGATCTTACTTACTGCATCCCTTATAGTCTAGGACTATCAAGAATTCTCTGCTAGAACTCTCTAAAATTTTAATTAGTTAGTCTTAGTCGCTCAGTCATGTCCAACTTTTTGCACTCCACCAGGCTCCTATGTCCATGGAATTCTCCAAGCAAGAACAGTGGAGTGGGTAGCCATTCCCTTTTCCAGGGGATCTTGCAACTCAGGGTTTGAACCAGCATCTCCTGCTTCAGGCAGATTCTTTAATGTTTGAGCCACCAGGGGAACCTCTTTTTCAAAAAAAGAATTGTTTCACATCAGTACCTCCCTTCTTTTTCTCTGCTCCTTAAATCAAAGCAGGATCCTTAGGCTTTTGAGAAACTACCTAACCTTTAGTGCTAAAAGTAGAGAAGCAAAGAATTTACAGTATGGTTACCTTAAGAGTAAAATCAACATAACCCCATGGTGAAATTTTCCACTCTTCTGGTGAAAGGTTTGTGAATTATTTAAAATAACCCATTTATCCCCCTCCATAGAAGAGAATGTTTGTGCTGATAATTGAAAACAGCTGATAATCCAGAAATCCATTATATTTAATTTTGGAATTAATAACAGTATTCTTGCATCGTGGTCTCCTCTGATTGTGTTTTTCTTGGGCTAAGGTTGAAATGAATTCTCATTCTTTGACTTAAGGGTGGAGAGGTAAGTTGGTGGTTTGAAAATATCCCAAGAGTAGAAAGCCAGCCTGCGATTTTAAATTTGCCACAAGTAATCCACCAGGTGGATAATCACTGCTTCTCTAGTCAAGGGTTTCATTGTGGTCCTAATAAGTTTTTCTTGAAGGAAATCATGCCACCTGTAAACCACAGCGCCCCTTCTAGGCCCCACCACTAGGCTCTTTCAGTTTTCACCCTACTTTCCTTACATTTCTCACTGCATAGGAGTGAACAGAACCATCGAGTCTTATATTTCCACAACTGCTTTATCCAATGGTGCTGAATCCTTGAGAGTCCTTAATCAATGCCTTCAAATCTCAAGCCACCTATTCACTCTGGGGTTCTCTCTGTAGCTAACAAAGCATTTTCAAATGCACTTTCTCTAATCCCCACAGCCATCCTATGAAAGAGGTGCTACTATCCTTTGAACTTGTGGGCTCAGCAGTTGCGGTGCATGGGCTTGGTTGGGCCGTGGCCTGTAGGCTGTTAGTTTCTGGACCCGTGTCCCCTGCATTGGAAGGGAGATTCTTAATCACTGGACCTCAGAGAAGTCCCACTAACCTTATTTTATAGACGAGGAAATTGATGCTCAGAAAAGTGAAGCATCTTCCCCACTGTGATCCAACTAGTAAATAAGAGACCAAGACTCAAACTCAGAGCATCTGATGACAAATCCAGGTTTCCTTCTCTGCCCCCACAGCTCTGTCCCATAACTGGTCTAGTGTCATTAAAATCCAGCTGTCCTTTATCTACCAACATTTTCTTGTCAGAAACATAGGATGGCAAACCGTAAGATCCTTTATTTTTTCAGGGAGTACTCAAAGTTGAAATGGCGATGGCTAAGCCAGTGGGACATAAACTGGTCAACTGTGAGTCCTATTGACCTGTAGACTTGATTGCTTCACTCACAGTTTTTGTTTTATGAGTGAAATTAGGAGATTTCACACAAAAATTCAAATTGCTTGCTCTGCTTGGAAAATCAGATGATTGGGCGATCCCTGGCACAAAATCCACGGGGTGGTGACAGGCTTGAGCAGAGCAGCACCCGCCCCCTCCAGAGAGTAGGTGGGCTTTCCCAGTTTGCTCCAGGCTTTTCCATTCAGACAGCGTGGACGGGTACAGGGCACCATTCGTTCATCCATGTGATCTGACAGCACTAGTGGGCACTGGGGTTTGCCACCCCTGCTCTAGAACATTCTTTCCTACGGAGCAGGAATGCACTGTCCATAACACAGGGCCCAGTATATATTGGAAGCCCAATAAGGACAGTGTTAAGTGAGGGCTATGGTCTTGTAACAGTAATTAAACCGTACACCTTGAGAGCCAAAAGTGTTTATCCTGGTCATTACAAAGAATTGGTTCTAACCACCTAGGTCATCACAGTTGATTGTGCCTTCATCAGTTGTTCATGGTGAGAGAGAAAGAGAGAAATAACCCTTCCTTCCAAATATGTTTAATCAGTTTTTCACCAGGAAGACTCTGCCTTTCTTCCTACACATTCTTCCATGTGTGTGTGTCTAAATGATAACCGTACTTAAAGGTTCAGTCTGTGGAAGTGATCTTTGCATCTTTGATGTGACTCATATGTTTGAAATTGAGGCGATAAAATATTTGCTTTTCTTTGCCTTTGGTTCTCAGTTTTAGAGACTTGGAGGAAAAAATATCTGGGAAACTTTGATACTTTAAAACTTTAATAGTCCTTCATTTTAATAAATGTTTTATTTATGTGGGTAGATAAGTATACCCACTTACAGTATAGTGATTTGAAGTTTTTCATTCTTTATAGATCATTAGTCTATCCCATGGACGGAGGAGCCTGGTAAGCTGCAGTCCATGGGGTCGCTAAGAGTTGAACACGACTGAGCGACTTCAGTTTCATTTTTCACTTTTCATGCGTTGCGGAAGGAAATGGCAACCCACTCCAGTGTTCTTGCCTGGAGAATCCCAAGGATAAGGGAGTCTGAGAGGCTGCCATCTATGGGGTCGCACAGAGTCGCACACGACTGAAGGGACTTAGCAGCAGCAGCAGCAGTTTATCCAGGGACAGATAATACATCGAAAAGAGGAAGAACATCAATAATTGAAAGGAAAAGGTAGTAAAAGAAAAACTATCATAACATAGCCCTTAAAAAATAAAAATTGGGGTTTACATTGATTTGTTAAGTGTCATCTCTTAGACACAGCTGCACATAATACAAATATGAGAGAACTGATTACAAGAAGCTGTGAGAGACATCCCAATAACCAGTGTAAAAAAGGGGACTCATCTTGTAGCTTTTTTTTTTTCTTGAATTCTATGTAGTTACATTTCATTCTGGAGCAGAAATAATCCAGGCAAAGATAGGATCAGAAATGAGGTCTCCAGGCAAACTTGGATGGAACATTACAAAGGTGAAAGTCTGAAGATTCATAAAGGTCTCTTACCCACCAGCAAACAGTCCAAGAGGCCTAAAGTCATAAGAGAAAGAATGTGAATGAATGAACAAACAAACTACAAAAAAATAAAGCTCAGGGCAAAATCAGGCAGTAGGAAGAAAAGGCATTCGACTGAGGGTGGAACTATTCTTATAGTATTTTTTCTGGTTGGTTTATTTTGGAGGGGTTTACTTTTCACTACACGTTATGGAAAATTTCAAATATTCATATAAAAGAGAATAGTCCAGTGATCCTCCATCATCTAGTCAATTCTTAGTCACTCATGATTACAGGGTCTCAAGAAACTGAAATTTCCAGTGCATCTAAAACAATCATTTTCACTATTTAGTTTCAATTTCTCTTTTTAAAATCTGTTGTGGATTCTTTATGACCTTCTGAGCTGGGACTATGGGGCCACAGAAAGGAGAGGCTGGAAGCCTGGAAAAAAAAAATATCCACAAACATGTTGTTTATGCCCTGGATAACCAGAAGTTGAAAGTGTGACTTTTGTGGTTTGTTTTGGCCTCATAGGCCAAAACTATTAGACTATTGGATGTGAAAGAAAGGAAAGGGAATGCTGAACCTCTTCAGCTGGGAAGGCAAAATCATCAAAATTCTATGAGGTTAAGACAGTTGCTGTGGCTTTTAGAAACTTGTGTGGCCCAAAGGAGTCATAAATCAATTTTATGGTATAAAACCCTTGAAGAACATACTTGGTTTCCCAGGAATGCCTGCCATTCTTATACTCACAAAAGGGTCATGTCCCTCAAGAAGCTCAGTTGGAACCTGACCGGTCTGCTCCACATTGCCCCTGGGAAATACTGAACCATGTAGGGACTTAGCCCGTCTCTGAGCTTTTTTTAACAGCTGAAATGAACAGATATGAGCTGCATGATGCATTTCTTTCCAGTTCATGATTCAACTTTAAAGCAAAATCTGCAGTGGCCCTTCTGGTCCCTGGCCTAAGTTTTAACAGTATCTTTTCCTTCTGGGGTTACATGGAAAGCAGTCAAGAGTTAAAATGTATTTCCATGGTCTTATTAAAATCCAGAGTGGAGAAGCTATAGATCCTTTAGATCCCCTGGCCAGCCACTCAAACGGTATTGTACTACCAGCCCTACAGAAAACCCACAGAATGGTGACCTGTCTGTTTCCTATGTGACTCGGTAGGAGAGGGGAGGGGGTAGACCTCTCCATAAACCCAACTTCCTGCTTATTTTAAATGTTTGATCTGCATCTCAACATTAGTCATATTAGAAGATCACTGAGCCCCACTGACTGCGTGCTTCCAAATAAAATCAACATAGCCCCTCTCTGCAGGGACTGCTGCCATCCCTGTGCCAGGCTGAAAGCTCAGGGCAAAATCGGCCTGGGACCCAGGAGCTAGTTAGCCATGACAGCACTTTTATAGCTCACGGCAGAGCTGCCGGTGGCAGAGGTCCACGTGGGTCTTTCTGGGCCTTGGAGACTAGAATCATAAAATCCCAAAGTCATTATTTCTCTAAGTGGAGCGCACATTTGTACCTTTTCTAGGAGAGAGTAGGATAGAGGTCATTTAATGACATTTCGGTCCTCCAGATGTCTACTAAATTAAATATCCACAACGATATATCAGTATCCACAATATCATTTAAACACTTTTTGATTAAAACGCAGCAGTGCTTGCTTTCAGGGTTTCACTTTGCTGCTGAATTTTTTATGATGTTGTTTATTGAAAAGCAGCACTGTCTTCTGAAAGCTTGACCAGATTCCCATGGTGATTTGCTAGGCATAGCACAATTCAAATTAAGATTTCATCATCTTCAAAGGCTACTTTTATGAGCTATAAAAGTGCACCTGCCTGGCCCCGCGTGGGTACCATAATACAGAGGAGAGGCAAAAAGCTTTTCTTCCAAAAGTTTAGAGCCTGTATCATACTAATAAAGAAAACCTAGAGTGAAGATTACACCATTTTCATGTTTGTGGTTTACTTCAAATATTGGAACTTTTGGCAACACTTGCAGCAATTAAAAGACTCAAAGTAATGCCATTATAATAGAATCATTGCTATGATATATTAATGTCTTGCAAGGTCTGTAAGAAGAATCCTCAGAACTCACATTGTTTGAGGTCTGGCTTAAGCTGTGCTCTGGCCCAGTGCCTCTGACATCCTTATGAAGCAGAAATGATCGCATTTCAGTAAACATGTGATCTTGCTTTGGCATGGCCTTGACCTTTTACCAAGATTCTGTCCTCTGACTCGGCAAGATGCGCTCCTTATATCCATCCCTCACACTTCTGCACTCAGAGGATTCCTTCCAGTAGAATTTCCTGCAGGAGCAAAAATAGTATGAACAGCCCATTCAGGACCCCAAGCAAGATGGTATACTGATTTTACGTTCCCTGGACCCCCAAACACATAACACTGCTAGATAGAATATTTTAAAAGGAAATACAGAGTGTCCCCAAGGCTGGAACAATACCAGAGGAATGAGCAGCAGTGGAGTCACAGGCCAGCTGATCTCTGGTCCAGAAGCAGGTGGTGGCAGCCACGCACTGGGCCCCTGTCAAGATGGAGGCCAGCCGTGCCGCAGCCCGAGGTGGACAGCCACGCTTCCCTCACTCTCAAGCAAAGAGAGCCAAACAGAATGGCCACTGCCCTGTCACTGCAACTGTGGCTTTTAAAGGGTAAACCTAGGAGGGAGTAAAACAAAGTCACGGCCTCATAAGTAGGAAGTGAACCAAACTCTTCCTTCTTGGTAACCAGGTCTGTTATTCCCATTATTCCCATCAGAGAACGAATAGCCCTCTCTACCTCTTTTTCCTGAGTCTTCCTTCAACTAGTCACTGAATTCAGTTCTCATGATTTATGAGTCTGTAAAAATTTATGCCTGAAAATTTTTTCAAAATGAACTTTCATTCTCGATGAGAATATTCGCATTATTCCCATAGGGAATGAATATTCCCATTATTCTTATAGGATGGGAACTTCAAACGAGACCTGGTCCTGGTCTGGTGCCAGGAGTCCTGATAGGAGTGACTGCAAAACCACTACAGAAGAACAGGGACTGGAAGGAAGAGAGAGAGAGAGGGTGAGAATGAAGATGAATCTCCTACTCAAAATGAACCTACAGGCCAAACAATCTAAGTAAGCACATGAAAAAAACTCTAATACCAAGAAAAGCAACAAAATCTACTGTTGAGGCAGAAATTCATTCCAGTTATCTTTACAGAATAATCTGGTAAAGACTTATATAAGTATGCCTAGGATGTTAAAAAGATAAAAGTGTGAATAACTTCCATTAAGAGCAGGAAATTATATGACAAACACTTGAAACAAGAACATTATGATATTAATAAATAATAATAAATCTTGAAAATGAAAAATATAGTAATTGAAATAAAAACTTAATGGTCGTGGAAATAAAAGCTTAAGAAATGGAGTAAACTTTGAACTGAGTAGAGTGAAAGAGGAACTTTATGAATTAGAAAGTACGCATGAAGAATTGATCAAGACTTCAGAAATGTCAAGAGAGAGAGAGAAAGAAATAGACAGAAGGTGCAGTTAAAAGATGTGGGAAAGGGGTAAATTTCCAATAGTCAATAGGAGTTTCAAAAAAGAATGGTGAAATGGTAGGGAAGCGGTATTTGAAGCTTTTAAAAGATAGAATAGTCTAAAATCGATTCTTCAGACTGAAAGCATACATAAGAACTGAACAGAATAAACAAAGTTAAATTTACACTCAAATATTTTGAAATAAAGCTGCAGGATATCAAGGAAAAGGAAGACAAGCGGGTGACTAGTGAAAGAAGCATTATTAGGCTGATAATCAGATTTCCCGTCAGCAGCAGTAGATACCAGGTGACAGTAGAGGACTATCTTCAGAGTGCTGAGGAAGATGATCGTCAACCTAGGGTTTCATAGGGGCTTCCCAGGTGGTGCTGGGGGTAAAGAACCCACCTGCCAGTGCAAGAGACAAAGAAACATGGGTTCTATCCCTGGGTCGGGAGGATCCCCTGAAGTAGGAAATGGCAACCCTGGAGAATCTCCTGGACAGAGGAGCCTGAAGGGCTACCGTCCATAGGGTCACAAAGAGTCAGACACAACTGAAGCACCCTAGCACGCACACACACAAAATCAGGTTGCTTCATCGATGTAAACTTCAGAAGAAAATTCTGGCTAAACATTTAAAATGAGAATCCCAGGTAAAGTTTATCTTGTGTTTCATTTCTAATCAACAGCATCAAAGATTAATTGCCCTCTCTACCTCCTTAGGGACTTCCCTGATGGCTCAGACGGTAAAGCGTCTGCCTGCAATGCAGGTGACCTGTGTTCGATCCCTGGCTTGGGAAGATCCCCTGGAGAAGGAAATGGCACCCCACTCCAGTACTCTTGCCTGGAAAATTCCATGGACAGAGGAGCCTTGTGGGCTACGGTCCATGAGGTCACAAAGAGTCGGACACGACTGAGCGCCTACACTTCGACCTCTTTTTCCTGAGTCTCCCTCCCACTAGTCACTGAATTCAGTTCTCATGATTTATTATTCTATAAAAATTTATGCCTGAAAAAATTTTCAAGATGGGCTTTCATAAAATGTCCCACTTGTATAAAATTTAAGGTATCCAAAGATTTCATAAATCCACTGGGGCTAACCTCTGCTTAAAGACATTCTTGGTGCAGATATGCCAGACGTTATATGTAGAAGGAAGGGAAACGATTATTGGCCAGAAAAATTGCAATTATGTAAAGGAGTGACTGATAATGAATTCCACTTTTACTTTTGAAAATGTTTGTACAAAACTGGGTTGGGCCCAGTGTTTTTACACTAGGATCTGTAGACATTTATTTGCCTAATAAAATAACCACCCAGCCTGGCAAAACTCTACATACTTGGCAGTCCCTTCTGCCCAGGAGCCTGGAACAGCATTGGCCCAGCAGGTGTGGCTTTCAAAAGGTTCAGAGGATTGAATTCAGGAAATCTGCCCAGCGCTCCACCTGTGTGCAGTGCGCCTTCCCGAAGGCCAGGTTCATTCCCAGCTATTCTTAGGTTCAAAAGACCTCTATTCATTCTCAATTGATAATGAAAACTAAAATAACCAAGGGATTGACATTATACACCAAAATTATAACATTTCTTTTTAATAAAAGAGGCCATGTATTTTTAAAATTAATTTATTTATTTTAATTGGAGGCTAATTATTTTACAGTATTGTAGTGGTTTTTGCCATACATTGACATGAATCAGCCATGGATGTACATGTGTTCCCCGTCCTGAACCCCCCTCCCACATCCCTCCCCATTCCATCCCTCAAAGTCATCCCAGTACACCAGCCCTGAGCACCCTTTCTCAAGCTTTGAACCTGGACTGGTGATCTGTTTCACATATGGTAATATACATGTTTCAGTACTGTTCTCTCAAATCATCCCACCCTCGCCTTCTCCCACAGAGTCCAAAGTCTGTTCTTTACATCTTTGTCTCTTTTGCTGCCTCGCATTGTTACCATCTATTTTTGACCTGTGGAATATAGATACTCTATGGCATTTAACACTGTTGTATGCATATGAAACCTACTCAACTGCTTGCAGGCATGGGTTTGGTAGCCCTCTTTCCTTAAAGGGTGAGGTGGTGGTGGTGGTTTAGTCACTAAGTCGTATCCGACTCTTGGGACCCCATGGACTGTAGCCCACCAGGCTTCTCTGTCCATGAGATTCTCCAGGCAAGAATACTGGAGTGGGTTGCCATTTCCTTCTCCAAGGGAATCTTCCCAACCGAGGAATCAAACCTGGGTCTCCTGCATTGCAGGCAGCTTCTTTCCCAACTGAGCTATAAGGGAAGCTCAAAGGGTGAGGTAGGGGAAAGAACAGAACTCGAAACATCTTGGGCCTTCAGAAGGAAAGGAAGAAGAAAAAATGTTTTCCTAGACTGGTGATTTTTTTCACAAGCTGCTCTTTGATCATAGGACCCAGTCATGACCCAACTAGTAAGATCTGACTTCTTGGGCCCTAGGATTGGAATCACCTGCTTATGTAGGGCAATGGGACAGGTAGGGTGTTGAGGGGCTATTGCTAGCTATTTCAATATCTTGAGCCTCTGTGCGCTGGTCTGAAATAATGATTTTCAGATTTAGAAACTTTGTATCAACTGAAACCTTATAAAAAGCCCAATACATAAACCCAAGCAAAGCATAGCTCTTCCAGTTTGGATAGGGCTGAGGGACCTGGAGTCCTATCCATCTGGGTACACCTCCCTCACCATGGGCCATGTATACCTCAACTTTTCGTTTTTCTGAAACTTCTTAGACCCTTCCTTTCTGGGCCCAGGATTAGCCATAGGATTGGAGAGGGCTTGATGACACAAGATCGTGGCAGGATTGAGAAACATACTGGAGACTCCACTTATTTAGTCTTAAAAATGAGCACAGTCCCAGGCCCACTGGTAAGAGGTGCGGAGATTTTTTTGACTGGGGCCCAAGGATGCGGAGAATGCTGCAGACCACACTATGTAAGTTGCATATGCTTTGTCTACTCAGAGGGTTCACCAGGAGTTGCCTTGAAACTGCTGTCAGGTTCTGAATTCTTCCCCAGCTTCTAGGGCCTTTCTTTCTCTACAAATGGACTGGAAGATGCTAACTCTCATTCTGCCTGGAATACCGCCAAAACCTGGGCCTCCCGTGGGACCAGGGGAGAAGGAAATCGCAGGCAAGGGAGATGGATGAGCCAGGCATGGAATTCCCTACTGGCACAGTGTTGCTGCTCATGAACAGTAACCAGCTTTCAAACTCTCTCGGAGGTTCTTCTTTAAAATGGAGATTTCTAGTCTGGTCCCCAGAGAACCCGTTCACATCAAGCACTCTGGAAGTCCTGTCTGGGAATTAACATTTTTAACAGGTGCCCTGCCTGGTTGTTATTCCCACTGCATTGTCAATAAGAATTCTTTAAAGGTTTTCAACAGGGGGCTGATGTGGATGAATTTGTATTTCAGCTGAGTTAGTGCAGCAATTCTGTGCAGAGTGCCTTTGGGCAGAAGAAATGGAAGGGATGCTATGTAGCAGCGGATGAGTTGAGCTGGGACTGAGGTGTGGAATGGGTGGGAGAATGAAGATTAAGAAACCTTTTTCAGGGGTCAAGTTGCAGGGTGGGGCCGTTGAGTGCTGTGGAGAGTAAGGATGAGAGAGGAATCAGGGAGGACCCGCAGGGATCCCGCTGTAGTGCCTGGGGTTTCCACTGGGTGCTGTGGGGCCTTTGGCAGTTAGTGTTACTCATCACAGTCCAGCCAGTGAAAACGCTACGGGAGCAAACCAACAGAAGATGATTCTGCTAAAAGATCAAAGTGAACGAAGATGAACCCACAAAGAAAACCTGGAGAGTGTAAGTGTACACTTTGAAAACTAGCATAGTTTTGAATAAATTTCAACCAAACTGGTCCTTTTTATTGTAGTTTTGGCAGTTAAATGAACTCAGTTATCTGGAAAGTGTATTTATATAAGATATCTCATTTCCCTAATAAATCGAGAGTATGGTGAGAGTGGGGTCTTATGTTTATACCCAATCTTAAAAGTGAGCTAGATGGGCAGGAGAGTGTTTCGTGGGTTGCCGTGATAGATATCAGGATCCAAGGACCAGATAAGAAAATCATAGATCAAGCACTGGCAAGGGGTCCAGTTTGGCTAAAGTCATCACCATGATGATGACCTTGGAGCAGATTTTAAAATATATATTAAGGTTTTCGTTTAAAGCAACCTTACCCTAGAAGTACTGCATGGGAAGAAAAAAAAAATGAAATTGCATAATCATTTTAATGATATATGTACGAAGAGAACAAAGGTGACTGTAAAACAACAGGAGATAGTAAAGCCTAACACTAAAGATAAAATGATTAACTCTAGGGGAAAACCAGATGGCCCCAGGGGGCATTGGACAGTGCCCATCAGAGCAGGATTCCAGAGGAGCAGCCGTGTTGACACTTGTCACAGTTGGTGGCCCAGGAAACTGAAAGGTCACTCTCTGAAGATCTGGGTTCCAGTAAGAGTGGACCATGTGAGTGGCCAAGACCAGCCTCCTGAGGCCACAAGTTCTTGAGCTGCCAGGAAGCAACACCACTTGGGCACTGTGGCTAAGCCGCAGACAGCTAAGTGCGTGGGTCGTCACAGCTCGTTTCCGGCTTCCGCTTAGCCTTACACCTGAGTCATCTTTTATTTATGCCCTCCTATAGTATTTCCATAAGCTGGTTGTGGCCAACACCATCCATCAACCTAATGGGCTCAAATGGAACTCTTTGAAATCTCCCAGGACATGTCTTGCTCTAAGAAAGAAAGGTTAACAGCGATTCTTGAACTCGGAATTTATGTCTTCCCATAAATTGACCTCAGGAGGTTATTTGTGGATTCCAATAGAGGAAAGTCCTTCCGAGGTCCTCGGCCCTCCCCACCCCCACCAGCTGATGTCCTCTGCCCACTCCTGTGAGATCCTGGGCCAGGATCTCTGGGGACAGCATGGCGGTTGTATGTCTTGGCTTAGTTCCTCTGCCATTTGTCCATTCATTCGCTGACTATTTATTGCAGCCCTGCTTTTTCCAGGCAGGGTGCTAAGCACTGGAGACGCAGTGAACAGACATCTGTGCTCTCCTGGACTCACCACCTAAACAAACAATTACACAAGTTCTTGTTAAAAGGCAACTGGAAAGTGAACTCGGAGGAGCACAGGTGCTGTGAGAGTTTCTGTGGGAGGCTTTGGTGGACTCTGTTGCCCCGCCCCTGGTGCTAATGCAGGTCTCTGGGGGGCTGACTGTGTATGGGCAGGATCTCTGGACACCCCCTAAACACCATCGCATTACTCAGCCGTTTACTGTGAAATCTCAGCCTCAGAGGACAGACCCTTGGTCTCTGACAATGACGGCCCTCGCTGGAGCGTCCTGTGCCCTGCTTCTCACCCAGCTCCAGGCTCCCTCCCTTTGAGCCCAGCCTAGTTACTGGGCACTCTGATCTGAGGCTTAGGTCCCTGGGGGACGCACTGTGATCTGAGGCTTAGGTCCCTGGGGACGCCAGCTCCCGGAGAATACCTGGACGGTGAGCATCCTCAAAGCAAAGCCCAGTCACCCACCTACACAAGTTTTACTTTGTTTTCCAATGTGTTTGTTGTTTAGTAGCTGAGTTGTGTCTGATTCTTTGTGATCCCATGTGGTGTAGCTCACCAGGTTTCTCTATCCATGGTATTTCCCAGGCAAGAATACCAGACTGGGTTGCCATTTCCTCCTCCAGGGAATCTTCCCAACCCAGGGATCGCACCCAAGTCTCCGGTCTCCTGCACTGACAGGCAGATTCTTTACCACTCAGCAACAAGGGAAGCCCTTTACAATGTGTAGCTCCCAAACTTTTCTGATGATAAAACTAAAATACCTACATTACAACAAAAGCTAACATTTCAAAGATGAATCAAAGTACAAGTTCAATATATTCCCACCTTCCATTACACCTACCACCATAAATAACTTCTTTGAACAGTTTGGTGTTTATCCTTCTAGATGTTTGTGTCCTTTTGTAAACACGTACGTTTATTTTTGTGTTGTCCTACATGTTCATATTGTCCTATAATTGACTTTGTTTCATCTGCAAACATCATGAACAGTTTTCAGGACAGTGTGTGTAGATCTTCCTTCTCCTTTCTGGGTGCCCCGTGTATGTCTCCTGGTAGGAATGCACCAGAACTGCTCTGAATCAATCCCCCATTAACGAACGGTGAGCTCGGCCATATTTTGTTGTCATAAATCTTATAGCAATGAATAGTCTCATACATACATCTCTCTGTGTCAAATTCTTCCTAGAAAGGTATTTTGGGTCTAACACCTGCATGTTTAATGGGCTTTCATACACAATGAGGTGCTCTTAACCACCCTTCCCGTCACGCATGGCTGGATGTGCTGGCGTTCACTGTTCACTGTTTGCTTCTAGTATGTTCCTCTCTGGGAACTACACACCTCTGCTTCCCACGATAAGCCCAAGTGTTTAACTACAGTCTGTTTTTTGCTGAATCTCTATTCCAATTAAACTGTGTAATTTATTTAATTGTTATATAAACCAAAGAAGCATGAAGGAGAAAAGAAAAGGTTATCCTAAAAAAAAAAAAAAAAGATGTTTAAGTTTTGTTTTTCTAACCACCAACTTGAACTAAAAAAAATTTTTTTAATAACTAATCATTTACACAAATCATATCAGATTCAGTGGCTTCAACTGACTTATAAACTCCACTGACCGTGGGACCATGTTTGCTGAATCTCTTTCTTCCAGTTGAATTCATTATTGTAATTATGTAATTTATATAACTATTACATAAACTAAAGAAGCATGAGGGGAAAAAGAAAAAGTTGTCCTAAAAAAAAAAGGAAAAAAGATATGTAAGTTGTGTTTTTCCACCTACAAGCTTGAACTAAAAAAAAAAATTTAATAACTAACCACTTACACAAATCATATCAGATTCAGTGGTTTCAACTGACTTATAAACTCCTTTGGCCATGGGACCACTCTTATTCCACCTTGCCAGTAATATTTCTAAAAAGCATCCCACAGCTGTTTGGTTTGTTTGTAAATTGGGTTACCTTTTCTCCTTAGAAATACCTAATAACCAGACGTATCTTTTTTTTTTAACTCAATCGTGTCCGAATCTTTGTGACCCCACGAACTATAGCCTACCAGGCCTCCATCCATGGGATTTTCCAGGCAAGAATATTGGAGTGGGTTGCCATTTCCTTCTCCACAGACATGTCTTATCTGGGGTATTCAATGTAATCTGCCTTAATGAAAGTGGATTTTTAGCCCTCTGTTTCATCTCCCATCAGGCCACTGGAAGCTCCAGTAATGCTGACAAAGACTCCACATTCAGCCTCATAGAAAAGAAATTTTCTGTCCAGAAATTACAAATTTGCTATCTGGAAATCACAACTGTTGCCTATGAAAGTAGAGAATGTCCGTAGGCAAACATCCATTTTCTAACCTAATATAACATTAGAGATGGTTTTACAGCCTCTCCAAAATTTACAAACCCTTTATGTGACTATGTTCAATACTTAAGTATTTGTTATGGGCTTCCCTCCAGAATCCGCTTGCCAAGGAGGAGATGTAGATTCAGTCCCTGTGTGGGAAAGATCCCTGGAGAAGGAAATGGCAACCCACTCCAGTATTCTTGTCTGGGAAATTCCATGGACAGAGGAGCCTGGTGGGCTACAGTCAATGGGGTCAGGGGTTGCAAAGAGTCAGACATGACTTAGCAACTGAATAACAAGTATTTTTTGGACATGTGGATACACAGGGAAACGCATTTCTACAAGGTTGGCTGTATAAGGACTCTGATGAAGTCTAGATGAACTAAGAATTAAATCATCCTGAATCCATTCAACAAATATTTATTAAATGCCCACTATATACTTTCCAGTTTCTCATAACTGCTGGGGCCACAACTAGCCACAGCCAGCAGGACTGCTCCAAGATGCTTGTGATCCAGGCAGAGACTTCAGGCCACAGGGAAACACAAAAATTCAGTTAACTCAACAGAACAAACATGCTCTGAAATGCTGGGACCACGTGTGCACCTGCCCGTGGAGCAGGCTGGTGCAAGGCAAAAAAGAAAATCTTTTCAGGAACGCCATCACTATTCTACATCTTCTCAAAGCTTTTCCATGTCATTGAAGTATCAATTTTGCTTACCCTCTTGACGCTCAGCAGAGCCCTGCAGAGACCACCAGCCTTCTCACTGCCGTGTTTTCTCTTCTAGGACATCAATGAGTGTATTCTTGAAAACTACCCCGAGTGTTCCAACCCCAGGTTATTTTACATCATTCCGTATTTCTGTGGACAGCACCCCAGATGCAGGTAAAGACTGACAGAGGCTCATGACGTGCTTACGTGGACAACGATGGTCGGAAATCTACCAGCTGGCGCTGCTCAGGCACCTTCTGTGTCCCCAGTCTCCCTGCCTTCTGGAATTCAGTTAATATTTATTGCTTATCTCTCAAGATCACATTTGAGACTCTGAATGTCTTATAAATAAGGAAATTAACAAAGTAAGGTCTGGAGAGGGCCTTAGGGACCACCTCTAAAGCTGTGTAACTGAAATGCCAATCCAGCTCTTCTTCATTCTTAACATATACCTGTCACTACCCAGCTCGTGAGATAGTAAAACCCAGGGGGGTGCACCCAGCCTGCTCGTCTGCAGTGACAGCTTCACTGATGGGTGTCCTTCAGGTGTGGTGTGTCTAACTGGGTCGAAACAGGGATGCTCACTTGGAAAATTCCAGAGTGTCTCTCTTCTGAGACACTTAGAGAAGAAGAAAGTACTTTTAGTGCTCACTCCTCAGCCTTATTTGGATCCAGACTCTTCTCTATAAGGTGACTTATTCAGACACTTTATGTAGTCCACCCACTTCCTCTGCATCCCTGGGGAACTTCTTAGGAATCCCCACCTAATTCCAGTCTCTGAGATGGGGTCCAGGCTACTGTGACCCCCTCCCCAGGTAGTTCTGATCCAGCTACCCTGGAAACTCACTGTACACTAGACCTGTGTAGCCTCCAGAAGAAACGGTGGTAATGATGAATATTATCTTTGATTGGTGGAAAATAAACCCAGATGCCAGAAGTGACGTTTCCCTCCAAAGGAGGAAATTGATTAGAAGGTCATTGATTAGAAGGTCTGAAGAGACCGGGGGTTGGGAGCAGGGGACACACAGCTGTCTCAAGTTGCAGTTTATTAATTCATTGTACTTTTTGCTGACACTGTGATTGCTGCTTAGTTATTACCGACATTTTGCTGAATTTACCACTTTGTTTATGGTCAGAATTCTAGGGCTAGACGTGTTGCCTTCATCATAAACTCCTGAGTTCAGGAGGCCTCCCTCACCCATCCCGCCTCTGTAATACATGCCTTCTGCTTCAGGGTCAGAGCTTCAGATCCTGGGAAGATCTGGGGCCCAATGTCTCCTTTTCTGACACAATGAACGTATTTATTCCGAGAAACATGATTGTAGCTCCTTAAAGTACTTTTTAAATTGTATATTTCCCAGCCTTGGGGCGAGGACTTATGCTTTATTTTGGTCCATGCGTGATGATCGTCAGAACACTTTCAAAATGTCACCATCTCCCACCTTGACAACAATTATTTGAGCTAAATAAGGATTATTTTTAAATTTTGAAAAAATAATCCTGGCTTCCCAAATTCTCCCAGATGGCAAAAACCAGTCAGGCCTGGAGCCTAGTTCCTGAGATCTGCAGGCTGGGCTCCTTACAGTGTTGTTGGCTCAGAGATCTGCCTTACAAATACAAATTAGGCTGTTTCCCTTCTGTAATAATAATTTTAAAGATTTGTCTTTAAATTTCTCAAAAGAGTAAGGTGATTGCAGTCTTGACCTGACACTTGTTTTGATTTCTACAGAAATCAGTATCAGTAAGTTTACATCTAAACTTCTCCCTTTATGGATTGGGTTTGATCCTTCTATTAAAAAGGTCATTCTAGGGACTTCCCCGGCTCAGTGGTTAAGACTCTGTGCTTCCAGTGCAGGGGGCATGCATTTGGTCCCTGGTGACAGAACTCAGATCCCACATGCTGTGCATTGTGGCCAATAAATAAACAAGCCATTCTAATCAGCATTTGTTGATATCTAGCTGCTGGGCCCATATAACAAACATTTATTTGGGGCTCACTAAGCTCAAGAGCCCCAGGCCTGGCACTATACAGGGGCGATAATGCTGGAGGAGAGATGGTAGGGCAGAGGCCAGTGGGACCACGGCTGGAGATGCTGCATCTGGGCTGGTCCCTGAAGGAAGTGGGATTTGGACTTTTGTGAATGGGGGCAGGCAGGAGAAAGGAGAAACTTCCAGCATGTTGTTGCTGCATTTGAAAACCAACCTTTGATTTAAAAATCATTTTTCTATCCATAAAGGGAGCCTGGTGAATGGGCCCTTGAAAGAGCAAAACTGAACGTGAATGAAAACTTCCTGCTTGTGGGGATTCTCGAAGAGCTGGAAGACGTGCTGCTTTTACTGGAAAGATTTTTACCTCATTACTTCAAGGGTGTGCTCAGTATCTACAAAGACCCAGGTAACTCCATCTGTAAGCATTTCTTCCCTGTTCTGAGGGGTACTCACTTTGAAAAGGAAACTCAGGAAATAAAGACATGGAATCGCCTCCTCTGTTAGTGAAGGCAGGTTCCCCTGGCTTCAAAGCAAGGTTAGAACCACAAGATACAGATCCCAAAGCCTTGAGCGTCAGGGCCAAACATAAGCTCACAATGTTTTAAAGGCCTGATGCTTCCATTTCTCCCTCTGGAAAATGAAATTGGCAACATTCCCATCAACGTTGTCCTGAACGTGTTGCTGGAGCTTCCGTGGATGGAAAGGTGGGCAAGTGGGAGGGGGCCACCGTCTGATGCGCTCTCTCTGGCTCTATGTCCATTTAACAAAAGTGAATCCTGGCACATAGAACAGATAAAGCAGCACACTGAGATACAGTCATGCTTTTCCTCTAACAAATGCAGTGGCTTCCAAATAGAAGCGAGAAGCAGAATGCAGCAGAGTGATTACAAGGGTTGCCCATGGTGTTGCTGTAAATGTGATTACTTTGAAAAACCCATTGTGTATTTCTCTTACTATAATTTTGTCTCAAGAAAATGACAAACAGCATTGTTTCTGCCCTGTTCTTCTTAATCTACTGCTGCCACAACACTGCCTAGTCACTAATGTACTTATTATTTGGTTGTTCTGAAACGGGAGGTGTTATTCTGCCTTGTGGAAATAAGGCCCAGGGGAAGGACTCCCCCAGTACAGCCTCTGCCCCACACGCCAGACAGCCAGGCAGAGACCACGTGCTACAGCATGAGCAGGTACTGATGCCCAGGTGAGCTGGTCTTGTCTACAGGGTCCCTGACTTCTGTTTCATGGTAGGTAGGTGGTAGGCAGCCCTACCACCACCAGGGACTGGTTGGCGGAAGGTGACTGCCTTGGTCTCCCAACTCTCTTATTCAGAGAACAAGTCCCACGTATTTACATCAAGGACCTCAAGATGTGCTCTGCATGTGTGTCTCCAAAGCAGGAAGTACGGTTGGAAGAGCTAGAAGCGTAACAAGCTCTGAATGGTCAGTTTTTTAAGTAGGGCCCTCCTCTGCCCTTTCAACACTTTCCCTGGGTTTTGTGTTCTCCTTGGGCACCTTCTGTGAGGTTTATCTGTGGTAAGACTGAAGGCCCAGCAGCTCCACAGTTGCCATGCCCTGAAGAGTGGCCACCTCCTCAGAGGCAGGGGATGGGAGACATCCACGTCCTCCAGATTCTCGAGCATTTGAGCCTCTCCAAGCACAAGACCCCTGCATTGTCTTCTCACGGCCGCAAACCCGCAAGCTGGCGTCAGATAGGTTAACGGGGGCCACTTGATCATTCACACCAGAACCAGTTCCCCTGGGCCTTTTCAGTCTAAACTCATAGATGGCAGCATGCTGAAATCACTGCTCTTGCCCTTTATACAAGAATTTTATAACTGAATAGACTAGGGGATAGAGAACAGAAACACCAAAGTCTGAGACCTTTAAAACTCGGTAGATTAAACTGACTGTGAAGTTGGATTAAGATGCAATACTCCACTGGCCATTTTTCTTTGCTGCTTGTCTTATTTTATTAAATTTCAGGTAGGTATAGACTTTTTGTAAGCCCCTTCCAGCAAGGTGAAGAATATTTAGGCCAGTCTCACTGCTGAAGAAAAAGAACTAATAATAATAATTGAAGAGCTGGTAAAAATAACATCTGCTAGTCAAATGGGCCATCACTTATTCTAGATTGGAAAGATAGTCATTAATTCTTTCCAATCAGTACTAAGGGTTCCAATCACCCACCATTTAGAGAAGTTAAGAACTTCCCTAAATAATATCTCAACTGTTCGTATCCCTAAATAATATCTCAACAATTGAGATATAACTTCCTCTAAGAAGTTATGCTGATGAGTAAATTTGTCCCATACCAAAAATTTAGTCTTTGAGAAATTTAGTCTTCATAAAGTTTTAAAGAATATATTTGATATTAATGTTTGCATTCTGTGGAGACCCAATTAAACATATCTCAGAAGAACTTGATGATAATAAATACATAAGATGGAATAAAAATGAAAGGTTTTGCCTGATGGGTAAGCAAGAGTACATGCTCAGGTATTTCTCACCAGCCCAAGGGCATTTGTGAGGCAGAGGCAGTCCCCTGGAGCAAGGACTCGTAAACTCTGCCCAACTTGGATGGGAATTTGAATTGGGGAAACCGAAGCCAAAATAGAGTTACTTGGTAAGAGCAACTTCCTGTCATTAAATTATACAGTCTCGTTTTTCACTGATCAATTTCAATTACATTTGCTCATTCCTTACCTTTCAAAACTTGAGAGGCTTGGAGCCAGCTCAAAGAATTGAAGAGACTAAGATTCATGGTCATCCACCAAAATGTGAGCAGAAGGGCCACAGTTTACCCTTACTGAGCCACAAGGGTTAACCGGTCATGAATGCTTTTCCACCTTAGCTCTTAAAAACAGACATGCTGTGAAGTATCAGTATTTTTATTAGTCATCGTTCCTTTAGGAGGTAAAAGCACAGTGGTGTTAAAGGCCAAAGTAAATAAGTAAAATAATTAAAGGCAGGAAATAAGTGAATATCTGTGATAAGAACAGCTCTTTTATTAGCATCCCTCATAGATGTCCTTGACCTGGTTAGTAACCCAGCTGTTCCACTTCAGTGGCCCAGTCTAGCATCCAGATGTGAAACTGTAGGACCTGACTTTAACTCACAACCTTGCTCCTCCCCGAGGACTCGAAAGCTCAGGTGTCCAATCCTTTTCTCTTATTTTTTAAATACTTTCCTTTACTAGCGTTACATTAGTATTCATCTTCAACTTGCTTCCATTACTAATATAAACATTGGAGCCACAGCAGAGAATTCCTAGATTTCTGTGGACTGTCCTTGTGAATCTGGCCACAAACTACTACAAAGGAAAATATGTGTGATTCCAAACAAATGGCTTCCTTACTAACTTTGAGGGTCTAAGTTCATTCATAAATCAAGTGCTTTGTCTTGTTTCTAAAAAAAAAAAAAAGCTGTTTACACTTGAATATTTTTATAGACAATGATGCTGTGCTGTGCTAAGTCGCTTCGGTCATGTCCGACTGCTTGCAACCATATAGACTGTAGCCCTCCAGGCTTCTCTGTCCTTGGGATTCTCCAGGCAAGAATTCTGGAGTGGGTTGCCATGCCCTCCTCCAGGGGATCTTCCCGACCCAGGGATTGAACCCACATCTCATGTCTCCTGCGTTGGCAGGTGGGTTCTTTTACCACTAGTGCCACCTGGGAAGCCCAATGATGATGATAAACAGAAGTACAAATTTAAATATTTTTAACCAGATATGAATGATAGACTCCTATTAGTATAGCAAGAGTATAGTATAGTAAGGTTGGAGTTTATTGGCTTTGCAGTATTCAAATCTGAGGATATTAACATACAAAATTAAAACTGGCCAATTTTTAAAAACAGTTATTCTTTAAGGAAAGAACACTGAGTTGGGAGTTCTCTTTAAGCAGTGGTTCTGCCCTTGCAGTGGGCTTCCCCTGTGGCTCAGCTGGTAAAGAATCCACCTGCAATGGGGGAGACCTGGGTTCGATTCCTGGGTTGGGAAGATCCCCTGGAGAAGGGAACAGCTACCCACTCCAGTATTCTGGCCTGGAGAGTTCCATGGGCTACATAGTCCCTGGGGTTGCAAAGAGTCGGTCGCGACTGAACAACTTTCCCTTCACTTCTGCCCATAGGACCCAGAGCAAATGCAACTTTGGGTGGTTGATCGCTAGGATCTATTGGATCTATTAGTATGATACTAAGGTATTACATAGAATGTTTTAGGGCACCTCTTTCTACCTTCTGTTGGTTAACGCAGTTACAGAGTGAAAGTGAAAGTCACAAGCTAAGCTACAAGGGAGGTCCAAGAACACTGGCGTGGATAGCCTATCCCTTGTCCAGCGAAGCTTCCTGACCCAGGAATCGACCGGGGTCTCCTGTATTGCAGGCGGATTCTTTACCAACTGAGCTATCAGGGAGTGCTTTTCCCCTGAAAAAAAAAACACCATCCTAGGCAGTCTCACAGCCCCTCAATTCCCAGGTTTAGTTATGGAGGCTGTCGCCACCTAGAGGACATGGCGAGCCCAGGCTTCAGTGTTCCTTCAGAATCCGCCCGTCCCTAAGACAGGGATCCCAGCTCACTCTCTGGCCATGCTGTCCACCCCTCTCTCTCACACCGTATGCATTTCTGTCAGGGAGGCAGGCTACCACAGTGGTTAGACCACAGGCTCTAGAGTAGACAGCCTGGGTGCTAAGTCCATCCTCCACCCAACCAGACAACCAGAGGTAAGGTGTAACTCCTCCACCCCTCGGCTCCCCTATTTAAGATACGTGAACAATACTGTCTGCATCAGAAGGTTGTGGTGAGACGCGCCTGATCAAATCCATCTAAAGCCCTTAGCCCAGAGCTTAGTATGATAGTGTCAGTGCTCAGCTGCGACCAACTCTTTGCAACCCCATGGACTGTAGTCCACCAGGTTCCTCTGTCCATGTAATTCTCCAGGTAAGAATACTGGAGTGGGTTGCCATTCCCTCCTACAGGTGATCTTTCCAGCCCAGGGATCAAACCCAGGTCTCCTGCATTGCAGGCAGATTCTTTACCATCTGAACCACGAGGCAAACCCCAACATATGATAAGTGTTCAAAACTTAACTCTTAGCCTGCCAACCACATTACAGGAGAGAGACAGGGCCTGTGTCTGTGAGGAACTAGGGCTTCCACTCTCTTTCTGTAACTTCAGTGTGAAAGAAAGAAATAGAAGAGAGAGAAGGAGGGAGAGGAACAATTATATTCTGGCTAATACCTTATTCTTAAATAATCATAGGGGAATAAGTTTAATAGAAATATTACTACGGTGACATGCTCAGGGACTGAAAAACTTATACCATCCAAGTCACTGGGGATTTTTTTAAATCTATTTTTATGCCTGAACACTTATCAGAAATATCAGGACATTAAATTTTCAACTTTAAATGAAACCCACTGTTGAGATGTGACCATAGGCCAGTTACCATTAACTTGAGCTGAATGTTGAATCTTTCATCTGTTCTGTATCATGTTATTTAGTAGATATAAGATAGGTGTTCAATTATTTAATTCTGAATGGTGTTTTCATTTTAACTAAGACCCCGAGATTCAGTTCTTGAAAAACCTTTATTTTCCATGTGCAGAATTGCATAATCAGAACGCTATGACAAACTTTATCCAGCAGATGGCAGGGTCTCTCCATTTTTTTCAAGGAAGTGCCTGTGGCTTCCTAAGAATTTCCATCCGCAGAGAGGCCTTTACAGAATGCTTGGAGGCAGATGTACGATTATGCCTAATTTGAGGCCTAAAAATGGGATCATATCAATAGGATTCCAAGTACAATTGATTGCGCTAGTCCAAAGTGCATTATATGACAGCTGATGGGTTCAGGAAGTGAGAGGTGGTTTACAGTCAAATACGTTTGTGTGGGTTAAAAACGTTTATTGTTTGTTGTTCATCTCAAAGTCCTGTCTGACTCTTTGTGACCCCATGGACTGCAGCACGCCAGCCTTCCCTGGCCTTCACTATGTCTTGGAGTTTACTGAGATTCATGCCATTGGGTTGGTGATGCTATCTAACTATCTCATCCTCTGCCACCCTCTTCTCCTTTTGCCTTCAGTCTTTCCCAGCATCAGAGTCTTTTCCATGAGTCAGCTCTTCACATCATGTGGCCAAAGTGTTGGAACTTCAGCTTCAGCATCAGTTCTTCCAGGGTTGATTTCCTTTAGGATTGACTGTCAACCCTGGTTTTATAAAAGTCATCCATCATTCTATAATAATTGGCTTAAACATGCTGTTTTTCATCTTTTATTTCCTACTTCTTATTTCTTTTGTTGCTGGTGGTGTTGAGTTGCTCAGTCATTTCTAACTCTTTTGTAGCCCCATGGACTGTAGTCCGGCCAGGCTCCTCTGTCCGTGGGATTTCCCGGGAAAGAATACTGGAGTGGGTTGCCTTTTCGTTTCTTTGGGGGATCCTCTCAACCCAGCAGGTGAACTCAAATTTCCTGCACTGCAGGTAGACTCTTTACCGCTGAACCATATTCCATTTACTCTACGACAAAACCCCAAAACATTCTGGAACCTCACAGAATGGTTGAGAGAAATTCCAACCATCTACAGGCACCAATGAAGTTGTTTTAAAAACTCAATTATTCATAAAAATAGGACCCTACTCTGTTATTGGTTCATCTACCATCAATGTTCTCCATAAAGATCTGTTTTTCACCAGTCATGTCCGAGGCTCATATTCTAATCATGTTGGTACCACATTGTGTGTGTGTGTGTGTGTTTGTGTGTGTGTGTTTGTGTGTGTACATCAATTCATGTTCACACTGCTAAATCACTTATTAAGCAGCAGTGGTATTTGAGTGACTAATCTTGCATCAGAACATCAGCAGCTGTTCCTAAACAATAGTAATTTGCATATCAATTTGCCATTTATAAAGCACTTCCATATAGATGATCTCACTCGATTCTTACACGAATCCTCTGAAGTTGAGAAAGACAGTTAGTCTTTGTCTCATTTTCTAAACAAGGAAGCTGACAGTGGAGGAGTAGAATAGCTTGCCCATAGTTATCAAGTCCCAAGTGACCAAAGACATTCAAGCTTCTGTCCCCAGAACCACCACTAACTCCATGAGCCTGTGACCCTCCAAAGATGCTTCATATTCAATCCTAATGCAGAGCATTAAGCACCATTATGTTGTAAGCATAATACAGGTTAGTAAGCACTGTTGTCCTGAAGGAGGGCCTGGAATCCCACTCCAGTATTCTTATTTGGAGAATCCCATGGTCAGAGGATCCTGACAGGCTGCAATCCATGGAGTTGGACACGACTAAAGCAACTTATCGTGCACGCATGCAAGCACCCTTATGTATTACACTTGAAGGTAAACACTTGATAATAAAATCTAGAGATTATCTCTATTCAACATATGGTCTGATTTTACAGTGGTTTAAGTTTCCCCCAATAGTCCTGTTCTGTGAAGGATAATATTTCCATATCAGGTATAATCTGAAAACACTAGAAAAATTCAACAAACACTTTCAGCAAATGTTTAAGTGTCTGTAATGCACTCCAGTCCTGGAGAACAGCTGTGTAAAGATAAAGAAAACCATGTCTGGACTGAGCATCATCACAAGCAGGGCTGGAGGGACACCTCCTGTTGAAGATATTTGTGCCCAGCCTTGATGGGTGCATAGCTGTTCACCTGGCAGACGTGGAAGGAGGCAGGTTACAAAGAAAAAACTGTGAGTGCAGAAAAAAATGTGAGTGCGGATGTGAAGGCATAGGAGTCCCAAGTGCGGGAGCATGAGGGGCATTCCAGCCCACCTTGGCCCTCGCCTACTGACCTTACCTCTTGGATCTGAGTCCTCCTTTCTTCACAGCTCAGTCACTGTGCTGCTAAGTCCGTCCTGCCCAAGGCAGGAAAAGTGCCGGCAGCCTGAGACCTCTGTGCAGTACAGCCTGGAGCTGAGTTACTCACACCAACCCCAGAACCAGTGGCCAAGCCACAGCTGCCAGTTGCCATGCGTCACCCCTACCCCCAGCCCCCCAGGCTCCATGCCCTCCGGCATGTCTGACCACCTCCCAAGGAGCCCTCACTTTCTAACAGGACAGTGCCAGGTTCCCAGGTCCCTGGGGCCGGGTTATTCCTCTTGGCTTTATTTCTGGTTCCACACCCAAGATCTAGCCTGGTACCCACTGGCTTCAGTCGGCCCCGCACTGTTCCACAGGGTGGGGTGGGGGTCCCACAAACTCTCCAGACACAACCTGCTGTCCTCTCTGACCCCTAAGTTCCCCCTCTCTGCCCACCAGCATAGACTCCCCTCCTGTTGGCAGCCAGTCTCTGACTCAAGGGTGAGCTGGCTGTGTGCCCTGACGATACCTCTGGCCTTCCTCGCTGGGAGCTCTTGGGATCATCCCTTCAGAATTTTCCCCTAGTCCCCACCTCCCACCCCATGCACCCTGGGAAGTCGATCCCTTCTAGGTCCCAACCTCATCCTCTGGAG
This sequence comes from Madoqua kirkii, assembly GCA_006408675.1. Taxonomy (NCBI): domain Eukaryota; kingdom Metazoa; phylum Chordata; class Mammalia; order Artiodactyla; family Bovidae; genus Madoqua; species Madoqua kirkii. Next base: position 61,437 of record SJYC01054048.1, read on the forward strand.
AGCCCCAGTGTCCCCCACAGTGTGGGTGGGCAGGTTGGGTAGTTTTCTCTCTTATGATTCATTTCCCTGGACAAGAAGCTGGCTAATAATATCTGAGTGTGTGTTGGAGTTACCAACATCCTTCTGCGTTTAGAGGTGAATTTCTTCTTCTTGGAACTTAATCATGTCTACTTTGAGCAGTTTTGAGTTGAACTTGACAGTAACATGCTTTGCATTGAGTAAGAATGCTACTGAGGGTGGAATTAGTCACCACAGATTTCAACTTTTGGACTTTCCTGGTAACTCAGCAAAGCTGAGATCCTCCTAGAGCCTGGGCCAAGAAGATTAGAGACCTGACCCCAGAGGGTGAAAGTTGATCTTTTTATAAAAGACCCTGTGAGCTTCCTGTGCTTTTGTGCCCAAACTTCCAAGATCCATACCTGCCCTGGTGCCTAACGTGGTGATGTGGAAAGAGCCTTAGACAGAGACTTCCATAAATGTCTTTGTTTAGCATGACTCAATACTTTACAGTGGCAACTTCTATTTTTGTTCAACTAATCTTGTTCAAATAAAAATGTCATTTCCTGATCTGTATTTTTTTTAATATCTCAGACATTTTTATCAACATATAATATCCTAAATTTTCACATCTTGTAAATGGTGTCGGACTTTGAAAAGAACTGCAAGTATACCTGTGTACAGAAGGTTTTAGTGGTTTCTTGTGAGCTCCATGAACAATATGAAAAAGCAAAATGATAGGATACTAAAGGAGGAACTCCCCAGGTCAGGAATGATGCTAAAGCTGAAACTCCAGTACTTTGGCCACCTCATGTGAAGAGTTGACTCATTGGAAAAGTCTTTGATGCTGGGAGGGATTAGGAGCAGGAGAAGGGGACGACAGAGTCACGGACTCAATGGACGTGAGTCTGAGTGAACTCCAGGAGTTGGTGATAGACAGGGAGGCCTGGCGTGCTGCGATTCATGGGGTCGCAAAGAGTCGGACACGACTGAGTGACTGAACTGAACTGAACTGAACTGTGAGCTATATTAAGCACATTCATTTCACTGTCCACAAGCCCACAGAGAAATCTAGTCTAGTTTCCCACTAATGAGAGTAGGGACATTTTGCTTGCTGAGTGGGAGCTTCAGATGCTCTGAAGTGTCGCGTCTCCAGCTTTTACAATATGCTTCTAAGTACTTCTCTTGGCTTGTCATAGCCAGACACTACTGGAGCTACTTTTCAAAACATGCTTCCTAGAAACTTTTAGGAAAATTCCGTTTTTTTACTATACTTGATGTATTACAGTAGTGTGTGCAGTCTCAGCTGCTTCAGTCGTGTCCGAGTCTTTGCAACCCCGTGGATGTCGCCTGCCAGGCGCCTGTGTCCATGGGATTCTCCAGGCAAGAATACTGGAGTGGGTTGCCATTTCCTCCTTCAGGGGATCTTCCCAACCCAGGGATCGAACCCACATCTCTTGTGTCTCCTGCACTGGCAGGCAGACTTTACCCACTGAGCCCACCTGGGAAGCCCCATATTAAAGCAGTACATGCATATAGTTAAAAATCCAATAGTACTCAAGGATATATAATGAAAAGCAGTTGTTTCCTATTTCAACCCTTTCCACTGCAAAGTCTGGTTTTGAAGAGGTAAACACAAGTTCAGCACAAGTAGCTGTTTTTTCTGATAACCTCCACACTAATTGTAACTAGTATGCACAGGCTTGTTTTATTTTTGTCGTGTTATTGTCTTGATTTATTTATTTTTGACATTATTTGGTTCTCTTATTCCACCACACTTCCCTCCACTTCCTTCCCCCACTATGTTCATAATATGGCTATATCCACATTTTACATACATATTCCTTATTTACATTACTATGACTGAATATATTTGTTGGACACTGATCCAAGTAGGTCACAATCATCTCAATTCATTTCTTGCATGACTTATTGTTTTCCTTAGAGTTGATTATTGCCTTGGATTTTTTAATTTGCCTAGGTTCATTTATACCTGTCAAAGTTTTCATGTGTGCCATTAGATCTTTTGTATCAATACTACTTTTGATTTTTTTCAAGATTGCTTCGGATAAGGACACCCATTCCATTCCTGCTCCCCCATCCCAGCACCACTCTCCTCTTTCCCACCCAGAGGTCTGACTTTCTGCTTTGATCTGGGCTGATTACACAGAAGCTTCCTGCACAGCTCTCCTGCAACTTCCCTTTACCATTTTGCAGAATGTATGGTATCCCTGGTCTTCCAAATCCCTCAAATTCTATTTCTTGATTTAATAACTCCGTTTATTCCAAGATATTCCCAAGTTGGTTCCTGATAAAAGAGGGATGGGAAGTGGTAAATTCTTTGAGTCGTTGCATATCTGAAAAGCTCAGTGTTTTAGTATCTCGTTCGATTGCCAGTTTGGTTTGTCATGGATTCCCTCTATATACATTCCATTTCCCACATCTGTTTCTCACTTTTTCATTCTCTCTGTCTCTCTGGATCTGTTATTTTTATTCCTTTCATGAAAACTGACAACAGTGTGCCTCAGTGTGCTGAGTAGTCAACAGACATATTTAAGCTTAAAACACATGTTTTTTTCATTTCTGGGAATTTCTCTTGTTTTACTTCTGCATTATTTACTGCATAATTTTATCAGCACTATTTTCTGTATTTCAGTTTTGGAATCCTGTTGGTCAGATATTGGATCTTCTAGATGCAGCCTCTCTATGTGCTTTATTATTTTTTCCTCTTTTAATTTCCGTCTTATCAACTTTTTCTCTCTGGATGAGTTCCTCAATTTGTATTCCAGTCATTCTGTTAAATTTTCTCTTTTTCAAGAACTCTTTGTTAATCTTCTTTTCTTCTTTTTGCATACTATCTTGTTCTTGTTTACCGAATACAATGCCACCTTAAATCTCTGAAAATTATAGCAATTTTAAAAAAGTGTTTTCATCGCTTTCTTACATTATCTCTGTTTGCTCCATACTTCTTCACTATTTTGGTTGGTTGCATGCTTGCTAAGTTGCTTCACTCATGTCTGACTTTTTGTTACCCTACAACTGTAGCAGAGAAGGAAATGGCAGCACACTCCAGTATTCTTGCCTGGAGAATTCCATGGACAAAGGAGCCTTGTGGGCTACAGTCCACAAGGTTGCAAAGAGTCGGAAACAACTGAGTGACTAACACACACACACACACAGGAACTGTAGCCCATCAGGATCCTCTATCCATGAGATTCTGCAGGCGAGAATACTGGAGTAGGTTACCATTTCCTTCTCCAGGGGATCTTCCCAGGGATCTGCCCAGGGATTGAACCCATGTGTCTCTTATGTCTCCTGCATTGGTAGGTGGATTCTTTACCAATAGTGCCACCTGGGAAGCCCTTGGTTGGTTTGGGCATCTCTTTTTCATTCCGAAGTCTTTCCCCTGGAGGTCTTTTCCAGAATTCAAATTTGAGGGTGAGACACAAGAGCTCACTGAAAGTGAGCTGTGCAATAGGGGAGACTTATCAACTCATGGACCCACTTGGGATGATCAAGCAGCCATCAAGTTTTGCTGGGAAACATTTGTTAGTGATTTTAGGTCTTTTTTCCTCTGGAGTTTTATTCAGTTTCCCTACTGCAACGTTCCCCAAACATTCACTTGGGGAATGGGAGGTGAGGTGGAATTAGGAGGCCAGGACATATGTCTGGTTGTTGGTTGGGAACAGGGGCTGAAGGTCCATGTTCAGGCACTGTGTTTGCTTCACTGTGCTCAGTTTAATCCATGCTCCTCTGAGTTAGCAAATCGGTCTGGAGCCTCTCCCCAAATTCTTTGGTGACTAATCCTAAGACTGCCTGTTCACAGGCATGGAGAACGGGGAAAGACCCACAGTGAGATACCTGACTGCATGTAGGTGTGGAGGCAATTTAGGGCCCAGCTCCTCCATAGGCAGAGTACCTGTCTCATCCTCAGTTTTTCCCTCTGGGCTGCCTGGTGCTGCCTGTCTGTCTGTCTGGGGTTGTGCAGGGTCAGCTGACCCTCCTATTGTGTGCCCCCCGCCTGCCAACACCCCAGTGCATTTACTCTGCCTTGCTACCTCCAATGCAGTCCTCCAGACACTGTCCATCTTCCAGAAGCTGGTCAAGGGCTGACTTCCACTGAAACCCGTCTCCAGTTCTTTGTCCTTGTGATCCAGCAATCTTTTCCTAAAATTATTATCCTTTACTGTCATTTGGGTGAAGATTTTCAGCAGAGAGGCGCTGAAGGCCTGTAGTCAGCCTACTGCATTTAGCTGGGCATGTGCTAATCACCTGAACTTTAAGATTCTAATACCAGTTTTGTGTTTAAAACTTGTAGCTAGATCTGTTATACCTGTTTCTTTCATGTGACATCTGCATAGCTGTGATGTGACTCAGACTACCATAGCCCTGCCTTCATCATCGGTACCCTGGGATTATAGTCCTGGCAAAATTCCAAAAACAAAACAAACAAAAATAAGACCCCTAAATGGTAGCTTACTAGTTAAACACCCCCCACTTTTTGTTTTAAAACTGAATGATATTTGCTATGAGGAGGCTCCAAACGACTATACATTTTTTAAAAAATCACCTGGAAGACAGATCAGAGCCATCCATATTGGAGATTTATTTAATGGGAGAGAATGTAAATTATAAGAGTTGATAAGAGTTGATTAAAAAAGGCACTCTGCTGATCAGAGGCAGTACTCAACCATCCAGAGCTCCAATCCAATGGAACTTGACAGGAACACACACCACCGTTTCGTGGGCTGTCACGTGTCATTTCCCTGACCTAATGCAGGAATCGCAGCAAAGGCATCGCAAGCCTGGGGAGTCGGGCCCCTGGCCCGTGGACGCTGACAGTCAGCCCACGTCCAGGAGGAAGAGCAGCCGTTGAGAGCGTTTCTCGGCGGCAGCTGCTCTAGTAGCGGTAGCAGCAGCTCATATAACAAATGTTTCATGACGAACGCAAACAAAAGCCAGCTCTGAAATTCCAGCCACGCCATGTCCAAGCCAGTTCAACATCGTATAACCACTCCGTTCGAGTTTTTTCCCTTCTCTAAATGCATTCCATATGAGCCGTGGTGTGGGGACTGCTGGGATCTCCTGCATTCACTCAGAAGGCTGCTTTTAAAGCCCAGACTGAAAGGAAAGTAAGTCAGTGGGAAAACAAACTCAAAGAAAACACTGAGACTCAGGTGTGGGGAGTGTGTTTGTTCTCCCCAGCCAGCCATGACCCCCGGAGTGGGGCTGGAGGCTAGGAATCCTTTAGCCGCCCCCGCCCCCTGCCCCCCGCTCCTTGGAGGCCTGGGAGAAGGACTTTGCTGCAGTGGGGCCCCAAGTATTCACTGGCACTGGATAAGCACCGCTTCTCAAAGTGTGGTCCAAGGACCCATGCCAGCTCATGAGCTGCTTGCTCCTAGTCCATGAGGAGATAAGGCAGAAACTGAGAGTAAGACTTCAGAAACTTTGATGGTAATTTCGCACGGCTCTGATTATTTAATTAATGTATTTATTTGATTTTTGGCTGTGCTGGGTCTTCGTTGTTGCGTGTGGTCTTTCTCTAGTTGCAACAAGGGGTAGTTGCAACTCTTTAGTTCGGGGGCACAGGCTTCTCCGAAGTGACTTCTCTTGTTGCAGAGCACAAGCTCTAGGTTACGTGGACTCAGCAGCTGTGGCTCACAGGCTTAGCTGTGGCATCTTCCCAGACCAGGGATGGAATCCTTGTCCACTGCACTGGCAGGCGGATTCTTTACCACTGCACCACCTGGGAAGCCCCTGGTTATTTTTTAAACAACTAGCTTTTATTGTAGTTGACAAAAGCATCCATCTGAGATGGACAACAGTGGGAAGAACTCAGAGATGTTCTGAGAAGCAAGGTTGTGGATTCTTCCACCAGCTTGGACTGCCCAGGTTAGCCAGTTGAAAGGTCATCCAATTGACAAGCCCTTAAAAGGCATTTGGGGCTCATGAGGCCCCATGATTCTTGCATGTGATTTTGCCTTCTTGGTGTCAAAGCTCAAACTGGTGTTCCACAGCAATGACCAAACAGCCAAACTCAAGGAAGTGTGATACGTTGAGACTCTGCTTTCCTAAAACTGGTGCCTTGACCTAAAACCTTAAAAAAAAGTCATGATTCACACTACGTGCATGCTCAGTCACGTCTGACTCTTTGCCACCCCACAGACTAGCCTGCCAAGCCTCCTCTGTCTGTGGGATTCTCCAGACAAGAATACTGGAATGGGCTGCCATTTCCTCCTCCAGGCAATGCCATTTCCTCCTGACTCAGGCATGCAACCTGCCTCTCCTGTATCTCCTGCATTACAGGCAGATTCTTTACCACTGAGCCACTGAGAGATCCACAGTAGGATAGCACTTTTCCAGTAAGCAGAATACTTACACTTATGTTGACTCACTTATCCCTCATAACCTGGTTAGGTAGAGTTGTAGGTTGAATTGTGTCCCTTGAAAATATATTAGGTCCTAAACCTGTGTATCTGAATGTGACCTCATTTGGGAAATAGTGTCTTTGCAGATATAATCACATTAAGATGAGGTCATATTGGACTAGGATGCACCCTCAGTCCATTGACTGGTTTCTTTATAAGGAGAGAAAGATTCAGAGACACAGGGAAGAAGGCCATTTGAAGACAGAGGCAGAGAGTGGAATTATGTTGCCACAAGTCGTAGAATGACAAAGATTGTCAGCAAAGGATAGTCAGAAATTAGAAGGAGGGAAACTTCTTCCCTCGTCTTGTCTGAGGATTAGCAGTTTATGGTAACTTTATGACAGTCTTAGGAAACTAATGCAAATAAAAATCTCATCTCATTTCCAGATGAAGATCTGGGGACTCATTGGTAATAAGATCTGTCCATGTTCAAAGCAACCAGCTAGTAGCAAGATCTGGATCTGAACAAAGACAAGTTACCCAGTGGGCTTCCCAGGTGGCATGAGTGGTAAAGAATCAACCTACCAATGCAGGAGACATAAGAGATGCAAGTTCGATCCCTGGGTTGAAAAGATCCCCTGAAGGAGGAAATGGCAACCCACTCCACTCTTCTTGCCTGGAGAATCCCAAGGACGGAGGACCCTGGAAGGCTATAGTCCATGAGGTCACAGAGTCAAACACAATGGAAATGACTTAGCACACACAGGTACACATCCAATACACCAGCTTGCTTCTCTTGGTTGGGTGAAGGAATTGGGAGAAAAGGAATTCTGTGACATTTGGAGAAAGTTAAATGAGTGACTACAATAATGCAATGACATATGATGAGGTTACTGGAATTTTATTTTGAATAACTATTCATTCTGAGCAGTGAGTGAAAAATCAGACGCACTATCATATTTATATTGTACAATATGTGTCTTCAGTACACATGCAACATGCTTAGAAGAACAAACTAGAAGGAAAACAAAACAAACAAATAGCCGTGGTTAACGGTGTGTGTAGTTTGGGTAGTTTCCATTTGTTCCTCTCGACTTTCCCGGCTTGTGCCGCTTTGCCGTAACACACACGTGTCACAGAGGCCCCAGAGCGGCACGTCCCAACACTGCTGTGCGCTCTCCATGTATCTTCCTAATCATCACAGCAGGGAAGCACACTAGATACCGTTATCCAAATCCCACAGAGGAGAAGATGCACCCAGCTGGCCTAAGCACTCTGTCTGAGGCTGGGGAGAGGCGGCGCTTGTCCAACTCCAAACCTCGTGTGCTTCCACCACGCTTGGTGGCCGCTTCCACCTTCGTGATCAGAAAAAAAGAAGACGGTGGGAAGGGGGATAATGAGCAGAAATGAAACAAGAAGAAACTGTCCTCAGGGGAGAGGATATATATGGATAGGGCGGCTGATTCGTATAGTAGAAACTTTCTCAACACTATAAAGCAACTAAATTCCAATAAAAATTAGTACAAAGTTTTTTAAAAAGTAGAAACGATCACCATGGCCCCTTCAGGCAGGGCTTGCTCCTCCTTGGTCACTTGCGTTATATTGCGCTGCATGAAACAGAGGCATTACCCTTTGGACATTAACTCTGCAGAGGCTTCTTGAAGACGGGCGCGTGGCTGCTGCCTTTCTGAACCCCCACAGCACCGGCTACAGAATGCTATCATAGGGGCTGCCTGGCTCTTCTCCCACTCTTCTCTCCTCTCTGAAGCCCCCGTCCCTCCTCCCCCGCAGAGTTTTGGGAACACCAGGTAAAGCAGTAACTGAGTGTTTCTGGGACAGATACCTGGGAGTGGCTAGCCTAAACCTGAAGGCTAGATGCAGCAAGAGCAAGATTTTGCCACTGTTCTCTTTTTCATGCAGCGCTGAACCTTTCCAATTTGAGCAATTCAAACATTAGCTATTTAAAAAGCTTACCTTGCTTTAAGAAATTTTATGTATTTATTTCTGACTGTACTGGGTCTTCACTGCTGTGCAGGCTTTTCTCTAACTGCAGCAAGCAGGTGCTGCTCCCTAATCACGGTGCTTGGGCTTCTCACTGAGACGGCTTCTCTTGTCGAGTACGGGCTCTGGGGCACATGGACTTCAGCAGCTGAGGCTTCTAGGCTCTAGAGCACAGGCCCAATAGCTGTGGCACAGGGGCTTAGTTACTCTGAGGCATGTGGGATCTTCCTGGACAGGGATCCAACCCGTGCATTGGCAGGCAGACTCTGTACCACTGAGCCACCAGCGAAGCTCTTAAGGTTTTCACACACCACGGCCGGGATGCCTCGTCAGTATCATTCTGTCACATAACCAGAGGCCAGGTTCCTCTCTCACTCATGCTTCCCTGCGAGAGGACTGGACCCTCCTCATTGTGAGCAAAGGACACTGGTCCCGCATTTTTCTAGACAGATTCTCCTGCTCTGTGCCTGCCTGCACCTGCCCTGTTTGCCGTCCCTGTGCCCTAATGCCTTCTCCCTAGTGCCCTCTCCATGTTAATAGCCCTTGAACCTGAGCCACGCTCTCTCAAAATTTAGCTGTCTTGTGGTCCACTCCCTCAGAGCCCTGATAAATAATTCTAGAAATATGAAGGAATTAACAGCTGACAGTAACAGTTGCTTTTGAACTGTGGTGTTGGAGAAGACTCTTGAGAGTCCCTTGGATTGCAAGGAGATCCAACCACTCCATTCTGAAGGAGATCAGCCCTGGGATTCCTTTGGAAGGAATGATGCTAAAGCTGGAACTCCAGTACTTTGGCCACCTCATGCGAAGAGTTAACTCATTGGAAAAGACTCTGATGCTGGGAGGGATTGTGGGCAGGAGGAGAAGGGGATGACAGAGGATGAGATGGCTGGATGGCATCACTGACTCAATGGATGTGAGTCTGAGTGAACTCCAGGAGTTGGTGATGGGCAGGGAGGCCTGGCGTTCTGTGATTCATGGGGTCTCAAAGAGTCGGACACGACTGAGCGACTGATCTGAACTGAGCTGAATAACAGTTTATGCTGCCCAGGGGAATTTCTAACAATAATGATAGTAATAATAACCCCTAGAATGCTTTGCACATTGTGGGTAATCATCAAAAAGTTATTGAACTAATATTCAATTAGTTGAATTGAATTTTATGTGGAATTTCTAATTTAATCCTCAGAACAATCCAATGCCATAGGTACTTTCATTACTCCCATTTTACCGATGAGTAAGCTGAAGTTTAAAGAGATATAGGTGATGTCACTGTCTTATTGGGAGATTCCTTAGGGGCGAAATCATTTTAAAAAGATTTTGTTTTAGGGAAAAAATCATTTTAAAAAGATTTTGTTTTATATTGGAGTATAGTTGATGAACAATGTTGTGTTAATTTTAGGTATAAAGCGAAGGGATTGAGTTATATATAGACATGTTTCTATTCTCTCTCAAATAAAGAAGACTCATTTTAGATTCATTTATTTTTATTTTTAAAATATTTATTTATTTATTTGGCTGTGCTGGGTCTTAGCTTCAGCAGGCAGGATCTATTTCCCTGAACAGGGATAGAACCTGGGCTCCTCACATTGGGAATGTGGAGTCTTAGCCTCTGGACAACAAGGGAAGTTTCATAGATACATTTTATTATATATGAACTAGGTATGATTTTAAGGAGTTCTTTAAGAGGAAAAATGTTGCTTTATTCATCTAAATCCAGTACACTGGAAATATAGGGAGGGGATGTGAGCTTCAGTTGACCTTTAGGCCAGTTTGTTATTTTCTGTCTTCGGTACTTCCTTCTACTTATCACACCATCATCTAGAGCAGAGGGTGAACTTGGTCGCCCTGGGGTATGGTAATATACTCTTCATCCTAACAGGTCATCCTAGGTCCCATAGCCTGGGATTTGTACATAGCCACTGCACATGCAGCCTCCTATGGTTTAAGATGCTCTTCCTGAGGTTGCCTGTCTCCTTCAATGGGAGAAATCATTCGTGGTAGAAATACAAGCTTGCGCCTTGCTGCTAAGAACAAGAGGTTTCTGTAAAAGCATCAGCTTTCGTTAGCACCAGGAAACCATACCATTTATAGGACAATCTGCTCTGCCCGCAGCAACTATTCTCAGCCTGAAGCTCCCCCTGATGGTGTTCAGGGAATGCTTACATCGCCTCACCCCATCCGTTTCATGTGAACATACTCTGAGCGCCTACTTTTTGGGGGAAGCAAAGCATTTTCAGACTGGCAACAGACGTTCCCAACCCCCCGAACAGTGAGCGTCACAGTCTGTATTTAAGGCCAGCCCGGCAGGCCTCTCACACTTTCTGTTTCACACCCTCCCTTTCCAATGGCTGGTCTCTGGGAAGCCCTGCCTGCTTGACAGCATGCCCATCCAGCTGGACCAGGAGCCCTACTGCAGAAGAGGGCGCCCCATGGCTGTGAGCTTTGACACAGACAGGCCAGATTAATGGAGGACTATTAGACTGGACTGATGGACTGATCAGGGACATCTTTTTTGGAGCCAGAATATCAAGCTGATGCTCCAAATGGTGGAGCCTTGTGTTTGTTCAGAGTGGATTTTTGGCTCGGCCACCCTTGCAGACTTCCACGTTACAGCATACGGTATTGTTTGCCTAAGCAAAATAGGGTATGTGAGTTGGTTCCTGGCATCGACCATGGAAGATTAGCTTGCTTTCACCAACCCAGAGTCAGTCCCCATGGTTATCGAGAAAGACCACACAACTCCCAGAGTGTCTATAAGTAGATACCAAACCGCATGTGTTATTATTCTTGATCTTAGACCATATTATTATTAACTTTGCTTTGGTTGAAAGTGGCCCCATCAAATAGTTAAAAGAGAGTTTCACAGCCTTTAAGTGACTAGGGTACGTCACTTTTAAAGATGTTTTTCCAGAAGAAAATGTTAAATCCCAAATACATTTTTGGCTGAGTAGTTTGTTTTAATGGTCCAGAGTCAAAAACTGTAACTTAATTCCCTGTAAAACTTAAATCAGTTTCTTGAGGGTTCTGCTACACAGTTCCCTCTGTTAAGCCTGAGATTTCTACTAGTCTTTAACTCTTAGTATATTCCTTTAGAATGCCAGTGTTTTTTCCATTTAAAAAAGTTCTATTGTTGGTATCTGATTTCTATGGACATACAGTAGCTTACTTATGGCCACAGTTGTGGTATTGTGGTTATAGTTTCCCCTTTTCTCTCACTCTCTTTTTCTTTAGTATCTTGAGGAAACATGTGGCCAAATATGATCTCCATCTAGTTTTCTACACTCTGCATTTTGCTTTCTGAAGGCGATGAGGGTGGATGGGAGTGTTATTCAGAATTCTGCATCTATAGATCAAACTTCCTATTAAATATGACTGATGCCTTCCATGTCTCATTCAACCATGGGCCTTAGTGGTAACCTGGCATCTGCACCATGCCTGCGGCTCCAGCTTAATACCACCAGAGACAAGAACACTGGGCCCCGCTCAAAGGCGGTAACGCAGCTGGAGAGATCCTCTGAAAGATCCAAGTGGTTTTCAAGTTTGCCTCATAACGTGCTCAGTAGTCTGATGTTTTGAAGACAAATAGCTGAAACTGCTTCCAGTAACACGTGCTTTGGATATCAGATTAATATGGGGCAGGAAACACTTGCAAAAAAGAATCCACCCAAAAGAAAAGGCCAATATGCCAGCATCAAAGGCTTTGAGTTTTGTTTTACAAAATGGAAAAGAATATTACCCCGTACTAAGCACATATTGCTGAAATAATCAATGTCCAGTCAACGATGTGCCCAATCCTGTCAGTTGCTGACTATCATTTTTTATGAGGGGGTAAACTAATCTGGGACTGTTTTCAGATTCAGAGAGATTTAGGAGTTCTGAGGCTGAGTCCCAGGACAAAGTCTTTATCTAAAATGTTGGTGTGTGGACAGGCTTTTCTGCTTCTTAAAGGCTATCATTATTTATTTAGGGCTCAGAAACCTTTGTATTTGAAGTTCATCTTTTTTTTATGAAGCTGGTCTCTCTTGTGGGATGCTTTTATGTCACTTATTTCCCCGTAGGTTTCCCTTCATTTTTTTAGTAAATGTCTTTATTTTCCTTTTTTTAATAAAGTGCAGTGCTATAGAGGGATAAGGAACAAGGATCTATTTGGCCCCCAAATGCAAGTCAATGTCACAAGCCATGTTTGTGAATATCTTTCACATGCCTGAACTTTCTGGTCTCAGGAAGAACTCTTAGGAAATGACTTCTTGGTGGGATATAGGTGCCCAAAGGACTCATCCCCATGATGGTCATGCTGCCTGTCTGTCCACCCAGGGACAAGGTGCCAGGAGGTACCAGCCTGAGAAGTCCTCAGTGATTCCAGTGCAGTGTAGCCTCCTCACATTCTGGGCAGCTCTCTCCTGGGACTGAAAGACTGAACTTGAAGTCAACCAGACCCTCTGAGAAAAAGCAACTGTGTCTTCAGGAGCAGGGCAACCCCTTCTATTCCATGTTTTATTTATTTAAAGGAAGACAGATTATCCTACAGCATCACCATTTTGCCACCCGAGGCCTTGAAGGTCTCCTTTGGGGCTCCCCAGGTGGTGCTGTTGGTAAAGAACCTGCCTGCCAGTGCAGGAGACATAAGAGACACAGGTTCAGTCCCTGGATTGGGAAGATCCCCTGGAAGAGGGCATGGCGACCCACTCCAGGATTCTTGCCTGGAGAGTCCCATGGTTAGAGGAGCCTGGTGGGCTACAGCCTATAGAGTCACAAAGAATCGAACACAACTGATGACTAAGCACGCACACAAGTTTGGAAGTTTAAAGTCATTTCAATTATAACTAAAGAGAACCATGCCCCAGAAAATCTGCTCGGGAGCATTATGGAAACTTTCCCAGCTCACCATGGAGAGCACAGATGCCAGATTGCTGGGCGCCAGACATATGTCTCTCAATTGCCGTTGTTTCCTGCAGATGACAGTCAAGAAATATTCAATAGAGAATTGGAAGGAGATTTTCCTCTTTAAAGCACATAGAACTTTAACACACTTAGGGTACACATGTGCTTGGATTCATCATTGCCACCCTAGCTATGGAGTCTGGAAGTTTGCTTGGTGGACGGCATCTACCAGTGGGCAGCAGTGGCTTCGGTCCTACTCTGCAAACTGAACAGAAGAAGGCTCAGAGGCTTTTGGTTGGGTTGTGCAGGCCACTCGCAGTGAGTGGTGCAGGTTGGACCCTCAGCCAGTCTACTTACCAGGACTGAGGCCTCCACTGCCCCATAGCAGGCTGAGGGCTTCCCTGAGCCTCTGAGAGTCTGGTTCACTTCATCTTGTCCTCTACATCTGTTAGGAAGCTAACAACTGCTCTTCACAGAAGGCTTCTTTTATGAATGTATATATACATAAAAGTGAAAGTGTTGGGCACTCGGTGTGAAAGTGTTAGGCACTTAGTTGTGTCCAACTCTTTGTGACCCCATGGGCTGTAGCCCACCAGGCTCCTCTATCCATGGGATTCTCCAGGCAAGAGTCTGGAGTGGGTTGCCATGCCCTCTTCCAGGGGATCTTCCCAACCCAGGGATTGAACACAGGTGTCTTATGTCTCCTGCATTGGCAGATGGGTTCTTTACCACTAGCACCACTTGGAAAGTCCATATATATATGTATGTATTTATATAGGCCATGCCATGCAGCTTATGGGATCTTTGTCCCCTGGCTAGAGACTGAACCCAGGCCCTTGGCAGTGAAAACACCAAGTCCTAACTACTGGGCCACTAGAGAACTCCCAAGGCTTCTTCTGTTAGAAAGGTTTTCTTCTCATTCCCTGAGATGAGAAAGTATAGACACAGGTCACAGTCATCGGTTTTGAGCCAATAGACAGGCTTGAAATCAGCTCTGCTTCATAGCAGCTATTTAACCCCAGACAAGTCTCTTAACCTCTCTGAGCTTCAATTTCCTCATCTGAAAGAAGAGGATGGTACCCCTCACCAAGCTGTTTGGAAGATTAATGGAGACGATATACTCCTGCACAAATGTAGCTTCTGGGGCGCTTTTCAAACCATCTCATCCGATTCCTCACTTTCAGTCTCTCACAGGGCAAGGTTTTCAACAAGTGCTCACACTGGCCCGGTCTTAGTCTCAAAGGCGAGGCCAGCACAGTGGTTCCAGTCTGTTTGTCACAGTGCTGAGTTCTGGTATTCCTGGCATGCTCCATGGTGGTGTGTGGCCTGAGTCCTCTGTGGGATTCAGCTTTTCCTGTCCTAGTGGAACTGCCCATTTAGTGCCCACTGCTCTGAGTGGCTTGATTTTCAGGCAGTGTCTGTTGTCAGGAATTAAGGAGGGATTGTTTTCCTTCTGCATGATTTTGGAATCACCTTTGAAATCAATCGACTTGTTTTCTTATGCAGCTGTTGAGGGCACATGAAGTCGACCGACCACATCCTGCAGCACATTCCCACTTGTTCTCATTTATTTGCAATATAAACCGAGAGAAAGTACAAACACACCCCATCTCAGATGCAAATTGAAGCCAGGCTGTGTTTCCACATATCTGTAAAATGGGGTAAGTAACCTAGTGGAAAAAAGCATGGTGCTGATACTTAGGCACATTTTACTAGTAGTTGCTAATGCCAAATTAACAGTTTTTAAGAAGAGTTAAGGAATTGTTACAGAATAGTACTTTGATTAGAACCCTTATTTCTTCAATGTTCTAGAATTAGGATTTTATATATACCAGGCTTCACTAGTCAGAGTCAGGGAAACGTGTGTGTGTGTGTGACTGGCCCGGTCTTAGTCTCAAAGGCGAGGCCAGCACAGTGGTTCCAGTCTGTTTGTCACAGTGCTGAGTTCTGGTATTCCTGGCATGCTCCATGGTGGTGTGTGGCCTGAGTCCTCTGTGGGATTCAGCTTTTCCTGTCCTAGTGGAACTGCCCATTTAGTGCCCACTGCTCTGAGTGGCTTGATTTTCAGGCAGTGTCTGTTGTCAGGAATTAAGGAGGGATTGTTTTCCTTCTGCATGATTTTGAGAATCACCTTTGAAATCAATCGACTTGTTTTCTTATGCAGCTGTTGAGGGCACATGAAGTCGACCGACCACATCCTGCAGCACATTCCCACTTGTTCTCATTTATTTGCAATATAAACCGAGAGAAAGTACAAACACACCCCATCTCAGATGCAAATTGAAGCCAGGCTGTGTTTCCACATATCTGTAAAATGGGGTAAGTAACCTAGTGGAAAAAAGCATGGTGCTGATACTTAGGCACATTTTACTAGTAGTTGCTAATGCCAAATTAACAGTTTTTAAGAAGAGTTAAGGAATTGTTACAGAATAGTACTTTGATTAGAACCCTTATTTCTTCAATGTTCTAGAATTAGGATTTTATATATACCAGGCTTCACTAGTCAGAGTCAGGGAAATGTGTGTGTGTGTGTGCACACATGTATTAGTCACTCAGTCATGTCCAACTCTTTGCAACTCCATGGACTATAGCCCACCAGGCTCCTCTGTCCATGGAATTCTCCAGGCAAGAATACTTGAGTGGGTTGCCATTCCTTTCTCTAGAGGATCTTACCAACCCAGGGTTCGACCTCAGGTCTTCCTCTTTGCAGGCGGATTCTTTATTGTCTGAGCCACCAGGGAAGTCCAGAGAAACAGAGTTCCATAAATTTCTGGAGCATTTTAAAACATAAAAATCCTCTTGGCTTGGTGAAAGTTAATCTTTTGTGCTTCTCCCACCCTTTGCCACTTATGTGTAGTGTGCTTTACATAAGCTCAGAATTTTTCCTCAATAGTTCTAGCCCTCAAGAGACCCCAGAATTTCTACTTGAAATGTGAGCAACAAACTTTACTGAGGGAACAACCACCACCACAGAAATGTACAACAGGAAGATAACCCTTGTTCGTGCCTGAAGATGTAGAATATTGTAAATGTGTCATTTTTCTCAAATTAGCATATAATTTCTTTTCTTTCTTTTTTGGGGGAGGTGGGACTTCTGGGATCTCAGTTCCCCAGCCAGGGATGGGACCCATGCCCTCTGCATTGGCAGTGAGGAATCTTAATCCCTGGACTGCCAGGGAAGTCCCTTAGCACATAATTGGAAGAAAAAAATTTAAACTTAAAGTGATTCTCAAGCTTATCTAGAAAAATTAACATGTGAGTTAGTGATTTTTTTAAAAGAAATGAGATTCTGAAATGTTAGAAAGCTGCTGGGTTTAGTGTGATGATGCGAAGGCACAAGGTCAGATAGACAAGTCAATGGAACAGAAACAGATGCTGGTGTAAAAAGTGCTGTGGTGTAATTTAGAGACCATTACACAGAAAGAGTAAATAAAGGTGTCATATAGTTGGCTAAATTTTCAGAGAAAAAAATGGAATCTCATGTTATATTATAGGGCTTAACAAATTCCAGATGGTTCTAAAGAGTAGTATTGGTTTTTTTTAAAATGGAAACAGTAGAAATAGAAGAAAACTAGGTGGCTATTTCTGTGATGATGGAATATTATGATGAATTTACTAAGTATAAAAGCAACAAAATACATACATACATACAAAGAGAATAAAGAATATATACATTTAATTAAAAGTTTAAAGTGAATATGTTTAAAACACTTAGCAAAATTATTTTTTGCTGCAATGATAAGATTTCATATGGTTAACATCTTATTAATATTAATAAAGAATTTTTATAAATCCATAAGGAAAACATCAATAGAAAAAAATGGAAAAATACAAGTGGCCAATAACTATTTAAAGAAATAAGCACACCCTTACTAATAAGCTAGGAAATGCACGTTAAAAAGGACACCTTTTTTTTTATGTTAACTGTGTTTTTTTTAATATAACTTTATTTTAACTGGAGGCTAATTACTTTACAATATTGTATTGTTTTTACCGTACGTCAACATGAATCTGCCACGGGTGTACACATGTTCCCCATCCTGAACCCCCCTCCCACTTCCCTTCCCGTACCATCTCTCTGAGTCATCCCAGTGCACCTTGTTTTCTATTAAAACATTTGTTACAGGGACAAACACTGGCAGAATGAGAGAGTCTCTAATGATGGGGATTTTGCAGAGAAATAGTATTTTAGGACACTGCTAGAGGTTAGGACAAATTACTACAAGCTGGAGTAAAAATAATTTAATAATAAATATTCAGGGTAATTTAATAATACATATTAAAAATCTTAAGAATGTCATAGCTGGAGGAATGATTGAAATATCCTATATCTTGATTGTGGCAGTGGTTTCACATGTATCTATAGCTATCAAAACTCACAGAATTGAGTACTTGGCTCACAGGTTAAAGTGTCTGCTTCCAATGCGGGAGACCTGAGTTCGATCCCTGGGTCGAGAAGATCCCCTGCAGAAGGAAATGATAACCCACTCCAGTATTCTTGCCTGGAGAATCCCATGGACAGAGGAGCCTGGCAGGCTACAGTCCACGGGGTCACAAAGAGTCGGACACAACTAAGTGACTTCTTCACTTCACTTCTCTTCAATTCAGTGTGTGAGTATGTTAGTTGCCCAGTCATGTCTGACTCTGCAACCCCATGGACTATAGCCTGTCAAGTTCCTCTGCTCATGAGGATTCTCCAGGCAAGAATACTGGAGTGGGTAGCCATTCTTTTCTCCAGGGGATCTTTCTGACCCAGGGATTGAACCTAGATCTCCTGCATTGCAGGTGGATTCTTTACTGTCTCAGTCAGCATGCTCTCAAATACATTTAATGGCATAGGTGATTTCTCCAAATGTGATTGGACATGAAGTTCAAGAGAAAAAGATACCAACAGTATTTAAAATATGGCACCAACTTTATTTGAAAAACTATATAGACTCAAGAATACAATTAAATTGGAATATCTCAAAGATTTCAAGATCATTATTCTGTCTCTGAGTGACAGGAATCCTAGTGACTTTCCCCTTTATTTCCCAACTAATACATAGTGAGCATGTAAGTAGAATTTTAATTCTTGGAAAAGGATTATTAATTTTAGGAAAATAGTTGAATGGTCACATGCAATTTATATGTGAAAGAGGGAAGTAGAAATAACACCCACTAGATCTCTATGACGTTGCTAGTATTGAACAGACCTTGCATCCCTTCTCTCTCCATATTCTTTTCTGCACATGCAGCCACATGGAGCAGGAAGGGACAAATAAGGAACATCATTTCCTGCAGGGGAGCACAGATACCTGCAGATGGAATCCAAGGCCCAATTTTTTGTCACTTCACCAGCCCCACCCCTAAAGACGTCCAATCAGCAACTCTCCCTTGGAATTCTTTGAATTGCCAACCAAATTCTAGCCAATGAACACAACTTTGGATACACACACACACTAACACACACAGCTCTTTTTGAATATCGGAGTTCTGAAACGGTGTAAGGGTTTCTAACCCTGAAATGGTAAAATTCTGTAACTCTACTTAACTTGTCAAATAGCCTCCAGATTTTTTTCTTGCTCAATGAACTACAGTGTAAACACCAAAAGGGCAGGAAGTAGCTTCCTAGGGCTGAATCCTTGACCTTTTGGGGCAGTCGTATAGATATTAAGATGGTTTAATACAGGAGGTTAGCTCATAGACCTCTTCTATTGCAGCATGACCATCCTTAGTCTGAAAACAAATTGACTTTACTCTGCAGTAGCTGACTCACTTTCTGCCCCACAAGTAATCTTTGTATGAAGATTAAACGTCAATATCAAGGTTAGCCAAACCAGATGTGACATGTGCAGTTATTTTCATGTCAGAGAGTGAAGTTTAAATATGCATCCTTCATTTGTTTTTAATTGAGTGATTACAGATGGCACCTAATAAAGTCTTCATGCTATGATATCTTGAGGTCATTGATTTATGAGTTTTGCTAGGTGTAGACACTCCAAATTCTGGTCAACCCCCCTGGCATTCCATAGCACGATTCTAAAGGAATGTTAAAATGACATTTGCCTGTTTACTTTTTCTCTTGACTGATGAGGATCCTTTCTGAGAGGTAAACACTAGTGCTATTCAGGAGTGAAGTTTAGACTTTGTTGATACTTTTCAATCAAGTAGATTTTCAAAACTGCTTCAAAATGAAGTGACAGAAATTAAAAGCCATGGACTTTTCCTTGGATGCATATTAGCCATAATCATCATATAAATTGATTCTGAGTTTTTATAAAAGTAATGATCAATTGCACACACACACACACACACACACACACACACACACACAGAAACTTGAGGGACTTCCCTGGTGGTCCAGTGGTTAAGACTTTGCACTTTCACAGCAGGGAGTGAGGGTTCAGTTCCTGATTGGGGAACTAAGATCCTGCATACCTCACGGTGTGGCCAAAATAAAATAAACCATAATCCCACCGCTTAAAAAAATAAATGTCAAGAATCAGGAGATGCAGGGAAATGGAATGTGAAAGTGAACTCTTAGCCTCCTCCCATTTGACTTGGACTACTGCGTGGTCATTTTACTGTCTCTAGTTCTTTTTCATCCACTCCAGTGTTCCTCCCTGGAGAATCCCCTGGACAATGGAGCCTGGTGGGCTGCTGTCTATGGGGTCGCACAGAGTTGGACACGACTGAAGTGACTTAGCAGCAGCAGCAGTTCTGTTTCACTTTGTTTAGAGGGTTTGTAAAGGCCCATGGGTCAAGGCAACACCTGGGCAGGTGGTTCAGCCAAGCTAGGATGGTGGCTGGGAGAGAAGGCACAAGCAGCTCAAACACTGGACACATCAGGTGGCTGCAATCCGGAGACAGATCAGGAAGGCAGCCCAAGAAAAGATGACGATGGTGTTGGGGGTGGGTGGTAAAAGTCACAGCCACAGCCCAACAAAACCCAGAAGACTCAGGGTGGAGTATGGATGCCATGAGCTGAGACCGAGCCTCCAGAAAACTTGTTTAGTCATCAGTGAAATCTCAGTTACACATGGAGCTATAGGTTTTACACGGCCATGTTCATGGGGAAACACCTATGTTCAAAAGTAGAGAACTCCAAAACTGCCCTCGGCAGTCCTTGGTCAGCTCTGTGAAATAGAGCTAGCTGGAAAAGATCTATGGAGTGAGGCAGCCCATTTGTCCTTGAGGGCCTCTGCCAGATACTGGTTATTATTTTCTGGGGGGAAAAAAACTGAAGGGACTTCTCTTGGTGGTCCAGTGGTTAAGACACTATTCTTCCACTGCAGAGGGTGCAGGTTCAAACCCTGGTTGAAGAACTGAGATCCCACATGCCACGTGGTGAATGTGGTACAAAAAAAAGGGGAAAGTCAGCACAGAAAAGGAAAAGCCTTGGGACTAGATCTGATTTTCCGAACACTAATTCATGGATAATGATCAGATGACCATTATGTTTACTACTGCGGGCAGGAATCCCTCAGAAGAAATGGAGTAGCCATCATGCTCAACAAGAGAGTCCAAAATGCAGTACTTGGATACAGTCTCAAAAACAACAGAATGATCTCTGTTCGTCTCCAAAGCAAACCATTCAATATCAGAGTTATCCAAGTCTATGCCCCAATCAGTAATGCTGAAGAAGCTGAAGTTGAGCAGTTTTATGAAGACCTACAAGACCATTTAGAACTAACACCCAAAAAAGATGTCCTTTTCATTATAGGGGACTGGAATGCTAAAGTAGGAAGTCAAGAAACACCTGGAGTAACAGGCAAATTTGGCCTTGGAATATGGAATGAAGCAGGGCAAAGACTAATAGAGTTTTGCCAAGAAAATGCACTGGTCATAGCAAACACCCTCTTCCAACAACACAAGAGAAAACTCTACACATGGACATCACCAGATGGTCAACACCGAAATCAGATTGATTATATTCTATAGGGAGGCCTGGTATGCTGCAATTCATGGGGACACAAAGAGTCGGATACGACTGAGCGACTGAACTGAACTGAAGTGGCCACTCCCATCACTTCGTGGCAAATAGATGAGGAAACAATGGAAATAGTGACAGACATTTTCTTGAGCTCCAAAATCACTGTGGACGGTGACTGTAGCCATCAAATAGAAGACGCTTGCTCCTTGGAAGAAAAGTTATGACAAATCTAGACAGCATATTAAAAAGCAGAGATATTACTTTGCCAACAAACTGAACTGAACTGAAGTGGCCAGTCCCATCACTTCGTGGCAAATAGATGAGGAAACAATGGAAATAGTGACAGACATTTTCTTGAGCTCCAAAATCACTGTGGACGGTGACTGTAGCCATCAAATAGAAGACGCTTGCTCCTTGGAAGAAAAGTTATGACAAATCTAGACAGCATATTAAAAAGCAGAGATATTACTTTGCCAACAAAGTCAGCAAACCATAGTCAAAGCTATGGTTTTTCCAGGAGTCATGTATGGATGTGAGAGTTGGACTATAAAGGTGAGCACCAAGTAATTGTGCTTTTGAACTATGGTGTTGGAGAAGACTCTTGAGAGTCCCTTGGACTGCAAGGAGATCAAGCCAGTCAGTCCTAAAGGAAATCAACCCTGAATATTCATCGGAAGGACTGATGCTGAAGCTGACGCTCCAATACTTTGGCCACCTGATGCAAAGAGCTGACTCACTGGAAAAGACCCTGATGCTAGGAAAGATTCAAAGCAGGACAGACGACAGAGGACAAGATGGATGGTTAGCCTCACCAACACAATGGACATGAGTTTGAGCAACCTCAGGAAGACAGTGAATGACCAGGAAGCCTGGCATGCTGCAGTCCATGGGGGTGCAAAGAGCGACTTTGGGCATGACTGAGCGACTGAACAATGAAGTGGCTGAAACCTTCTGCTCACCTGGATGGGTAGGCTGGGTTTTTTCTAGCTATTCTGAACTTCTCAACTCTGTGTGCAATCCGTTTATCTTCTTTTGATGTGGTTTTTTTTTTTAATAGTGTTTTCTGAAATAACATTATTTTGTGATGAGTTCTTATCCTGAAACATTGAATATTACAGTATTTACGACTGGGGTTAGCCCAGAATTTTTCTCAATAATAGATTGTACAATCTGCTTATTCTTTTCTGTCTGTTTTTGTCAACCCACATGGCACTATTTATGCGAACTCATTTTTTTAGCTTTTTTTTTTAATTTTTAGGGCTGTGATATTACTAACTTAGTACCAGACTTTCCAAATATTCTATGACAGAGGAGAAAAATGACTTGTGTGTGTGTGTGTGTGTGTGTGTGTATAAATTTACTCTAAAGTAGTTCTCAAAACAAGTCATCTAGACCTGTGATTAAGAACAAAACAAGGGCTTCCCTGGTGGCTTACTGGTTAGGAATCCACCTGCCAATGCTGGGGACACTGGTTGAACCCCTG
Source organism: Madoqua kirkii (assembly GCA_006408675.1). Taxonomy (NCBI): domain Eukaryota; kingdom Metazoa; phylum Chordata; class Mammalia; order Artiodactyla; family Bovidae; genus Madoqua; species Madoqua kirkii. The sequence continues at coordinate 84,085 of SJYC01054048.1, forward strand.
GTCCAAAAAGGTCCCACATGCCATGGAGCAGCTAATCCCAAATACCACAGTTACTGACCCCACATTCAAAAGCCCACGCTCTGCGCAAGAGAAGCCACTGCAATGAGAAGCCTTTGAATTGCAGCGAAGAGTAGCCCTCAGTCACTGCAACTAGAAAAAGTCAGCGCTTAACAGCAAAGACCCAGCACAGCCAAAAACAAATAAAGTAAAATCTTTTTTAAAAACAAAACAAAACAAAACTTATTGAGTTTGATCCATATTGTAAGCATGCTAAGGCACCTCAATTGTGTCCTACTCTTTTCAACCCCATGGACCATAGCCCACCAGACTCCTCTGTCCATGAGATTCTCCATGCAAGAACACTGGAGTGGATGGTCATGCCCTTCTCCAGGGGATCTTTCCTACTCAGAGATTGAACCTGCATCCCTTATGTCTCCTGCACTGGCAGGTAGAGTGTTTACCACTAGCGCCACCTACATTCCTCACTCCTGTATAACTCAAGAGCACAAAACAGAGCCCCTTAGCCAAGGCTGGCAGTATTTCCTTCCTCCTCTGTCTTAGGAACTCCTTCCAGATATAGCGTTAGCCTTGAATTTGGCAATTTTTCCTGCTGCAGCAGCATATTTTCTCATTTCAAAAAGAAAAAAGTTCATTCTCTTAAAGAGTAAGATAACCAAAGTTAAAAGGCAAACCACAAATTGGGGCAATACTGCAATGACTATGATAAAGCACTTATATAAAACTCTAAGAGAAAGATTATAACCTCGATCAAAAAAAGGTATAAATGTTATTTCCAAAAGAGGAAACACTAACGAGCAACAAAATTTGCAAATACTTTACCCTCTAAAGAGATCAAAGAAATAAAAATTAAAACAAGATAACATTTTGTCTACTGTTAACAAAGATGTTTGAAATGCTAAAATGATGCATTCACGTGCAGTAAAATAGACTTTGGACAACTTATTTTTTAATACAAGCTGACGATTTTCAAGTCTTACTCCTCTCCCTCTGCTGCCCCACATTTGGGCAAGCTGATAAGAAAGCACAGATGCTCCCTTCCTTCACGCAGCTAAGTTCCAACTGTACAAGCCCTGGCTGGTGCCTTGGAAGCCACATCTGTAGCCCCACCCGTTAACCCAATAAAAGCCAAAAGCAGTCACATCTCTTATTCTCTCAAGCCATTTTGAGACATGCTTGCTACTCTTTTCAAAATGTCCCAAAATGTGAGTGATAAACCTCTTTCTGTCCTCTTGGTGTGTGTGTCTGTGTGTGATCACCAGTCTTAACACCTGAACCAATTGTGGGTAGGTGGTCCATCTCATCTCTACAAACACCCTGCTACTTGAGGTGTTAACTTCACATGGTCAAGACAGTATTTGCCAGATCCTCAAGACTGTAAAGCTGTGTTTTTCCCCTTTCTCATTAGTAAATATTTCCTAGAGAGATAACTATATAAAATCTGATTCTTTATGTCACTTTCACTCACTAGTTTTGACACCCAATAGTAATCATTACTCTAATTTTTGCCAAATGAAAATTTTCTAATATCAGTTCTTCCACATGTAGTAATTAGCTTTCTATTCAAAGGACTGTCTCCAGCCTTCTTGTTTATTTATTTATCCAACTTTATTGAGATATAATTGATACATCTCAATTATACGAGAAGTTTTTACCCTTTGACCAGTTATTTCCATTTCCTCTACCTCCTAGCCCTTGCCAACTACCATATTACTCTCTGCTTCTATGAGTTTGACTTTCGTAGATTCCACACGTAAGTGAGATCACACAGTATTTATCTTTCTCTGACTTGTTTCACTTAGCGTAATGTCCTCAAGTTCCATCCGTATTGTTGTGAAGGGCAGGATTTCCTTTTTTTATACCTGAATCATCCTCTACTGTGTGTATGTATTCCAGACTTCTTTGTCCGTTCACATGTAGATGAATACTCAGGTTGTTTCTATGCCTTAGCAGTTGTGGATAGTGCTGCAGCTAACAAGGGGGTGCAGGGATCTCTTCAAGATACTGATTTCATTTTCTTCAGATCTATACCCAGAAGTGAGATTGTTGGACCATATGGTGATTCTAATTTTAAATTTCAGGAAACTCCATACTGCTGTTAATTTACTCTCTTACCATAATGTACCAGAGTTCTAATTTCTCTGAAAACCTCATCAATACTTGTTATCTCTTGTTTTGGGTAATAGCTATTCTATCAGGTATGAGGTGATATCTGATTATGGTATTGATTTACGTTTCCCTATGCTTAGTGATGCTGAGTATCTTTTCAGGACCCTGTTTTGTATATCTTCGGGAAAATGTCTATCCATCTTTTAAATCAAACAATTTGATTATTTTCCCTATTGAGTTATATGAGTTTCTTACATGTTTTGGATATGAACACTTTGTCAGATATATGATTTGCAAACACTTTATCCCATCTTGTACATAACCTTTCATTTTGTTGACCCTTGCTGTGCAGAAGTTTTTTAGTTTGATATAGACTCACTTGTTTATTTTTGGTTTTGTTGCTTGTGTTTTTAGTATCATATCCAAAAAGTTGTTATCAAAACCAGTATCAAGAAGCTTTTACCCTATATTTTCTCCCAGGAGTTTTACAGTTTCAGGCCTTACATATAAGTGTTTAACTAATTTCAAGTTAAATATTGTGATTTTGTGAGTGGTATAAGACAGAAATCAAACTTCATTCTTTTGCTTGTGAATCTCTAGTTTTCCCAATGCTTTATTGAAATAGAGTATCCAAGAAGAGGTGGCAAGAATACACAAAAGAACTGTACAAAAAAGATCTTCACGACCCAGATAATCATGATGGTGTGATCACTCATCTAGAGACAGACATCTTGGAATGTGAAGTCAAGTGGGCCTTAGAAAGCATCACTACGAACAAAGCTAGTGGAGGTGATGGAATTCCAGTGGATCTGTTTCAAATCCTGAAAGATGATGCTGTGAAAGTGTTGCACTCAATGAGATGGAGAAGTATACCAAGCTGGGAATTTTAACTCTACTTCCCCATCCTTCCTCCTTTCTCAGACTTTACTGTTGAAGCAGGTGACAGAGCTATGACTCTGGAATCAAGGCTATAATGAGATCTCTCTGCAATAAGCTATCACTAACATTCACTACAAACTCACCTAGTTCCGCCACAAAGCTTTTTTGCTAACCAGAAAATTCTCATGTCTTGTCTCAAGCAAGCAAGAAATAGTTTGGGAAAAGTCTGAAGACAAGAATAATTAAGTCTTAAAAAGAATATTATAGAATTTTTCTCTAAAGTAAACTCCAGATAAAACAGAAACTAAGTAAGTATAATTTCAGAATGGGCTTCCCTGGTGGCTCAGAGGTAAAGAATCTGCCTGCAATGCAGGAGACTTGGGTTCAGTCCCTGGGTTGGGAAGATCCGCTGGAAAAGGGCATGGCAACCCATTCTAGTATTCTTGCCTGGAGAATCCCATGGACAGAGGAGCCTGGCAGGCTACAACCCATGGGATCGCGAAGAGTCGGACATGACTGGAGAGACTTAACACACAGCACAATTTCAGAATTCAGGGGAAAAAATACACTATACTTGAAGTTGTTTTGGCATTCAGTCTCCCCCTAAAGAAGAAAGGAAATTACACACTAACAACACAATTCATTATTGCTCATTCCATGATTTCTGCTTTAGTAGGTAAGATTTTCATAAAATTTAAGGAATTGTAGCCAGAGGAGATTGTCAAACTTTTAACCTTTGTCAATATTTTTAGAAAACAAGGGCAACCAAAGAACACCTTGCATGCCCGGACTAATTGATTTATCCGTCTCACTTTAGTTTTAAATACAATAATGTACCTCAAATTTACTAAAAGATTGTTTACAAAGCACTTTCTCATGCTATTATTTCATCTCAACAACTCACTCTCTACAATTTACCAGACATCATGAGAAACACATGGACACCCAATGACTATCTTTGACCCAGAAATAAGAGTGAAGAATCAGAGAAAGGTTCTTTAAGGGATGGAGGAGGGGATACTAAGCTTGTCTTTGACAAGTTTGACAGCAAATTCTGGAGCAGCAGGTTCATGCTAGCTCCATGACAAAGGTCGTTTTGAAACTATTGGGCAGTAGATGTGGAGAGGCTGCCCGAGCTGGAGACCCTGTTACCTGAACTGGGTAGCCTGTGGGGCTTATGTCATTCAATCCTGCTATGGTGTCCTGTTCCTTTGCTGTACAAAAGCTGATTTATAGAACACTAATACCACAAATGGCTTCCCTGGTGGCTCAGAGGTTAAAGCGTCTGCCTCCAGTGCTGGAGACCTGGGTTCGATCCCTGGGTCGGGAAGATCTCCTGGAGAAGGAAATGGCAATCCATTCCAGTATTCTTGCCTGGAGAATCCCATGGACGGAGAAGCCTAGTAGGTTACAGTCCATGGGGTTCGCAAAGACATGACTGAGCGACTTCACCTTCACCTTCCTTCAGATATGCAGATGACACCACCCTTACGGCAGAAAGTGAAGAGGAGCTAAAAAGCCTTTTGATGAAAGTGAAAGAGGACAGTGAAAAAGTTGGCTTAAAGCTCAGCATTCAGAAAACGAAGATCATGGCATCCAGTCCCATCACTTCATGGGAAATAGATGGGGAAACAGTGGAAACAGTGTCAGACTTTATTTTTTTGGGCTCCAAAATCACTGCAGATGGTGATTGCAGCCATGAAATTAAAAGATGCTTACTCCTTGGAAGGAAAGTTATGACCAACCTAGATAACATATTCAAAAGCAGAGACATTACTTTGCCAACAAAGGTCCATCTAGTCAAGGCTATGGTTTTTCCTGTGGTCATGTATGGATGTGAGAGTTGGACTGTGAAGAAGGCTGAGCACCGAAGAACTGATGCTTTTGAACTGTGGTGTTGGAGAAGACTCTTGAGAGTCCCTCGGACTGCAAGGAGATCCAACCAGTCCATTCTGAAGGACATCAGCCCTGGGATTTCTTTGGAAGGAATGATGCTAAAGCTGAAACTCCAGTGCCTTGGCCACCTCATGTGAAGAGTTGACTCACTGGAAAAGATTCTGATGCTGGGAGAGACTGGGGGCAGGAGGAGAAGGGGACGACAGAGGATGAGATGGCTGGATGGCATCACTGACTCGATGGGCGTGAGTCTGAGTGAACTCCAGGAGTTGGTGATGGACAGGGAAGCCTATTGTGCTGTGATTTATGGGGTCGCAAAGAGTTGGACGGGACTGAGCGACTGAACTGAACTAAATTCCCCTTTGAATTTTCTTGGATCCTTTGTCAAATACTAGTTGATGGTAAATGTGTTGGTTTTGTCTGAGCTCTCTGTCCTTTTCTATGGTTCCATGTGTCCATTTTTATGCCAGTATCATGCTGTTTTAAATACTATTACTTTGTGTTTCTGCAGTTGGGACCACAGCTAGTCAGTCACCTGATCATGAGCTTGTCTTGCCAAAACAGCTCTCCTTGGTCTTGAACTGTACCAAGTTTTCATGATCTCCTACCTGGTACCCAAGACTCTTATGGAAGCAGTTTTATTTATAGTTTTTCACTATTTTTCCAATGTTATGCTGACACCACACTGCCTTGATGATAGTATCTTTATAAGTTTTTAAATCAAGCATTATACGCCCCAAGCTTTCTTTTTCTTTTTCAAAGTTTTTGGTTATTCCAAGCCCTTTGAATTTCCATATAAACTGGAAAATCAGACTATCATTTGCAAACAAACAAACAAAAAAAAAAAAACTGTTGTGATTCATACTGGATTGTAGTTTAGGGAGAATTGGCATCTTAATAATATCTACTATTTTAATTCATGAACACAGTGTATTCCTCTATTTAGTTGTCTGTTTTAATTGCATTGTTTCCAGTGAGAAGTCTGTGGTTACCCTTATGTTTCTTCTTCTCTACATATAAATTTTTTCTCTGCCTACTTTTAAGGTTTTTCTATCACTGTGAGAGTTGGACTATAAAGAAAACTGATCACAAAAGAATTGATGCTTTTGAAATGTGATGTTGGAGAAGATTGTTGAGAGTCCCTTGGACAACAAGGAGATCTAACTTGTCCATCCTAAAGGAAATCGGTCCTGAATATTCGTTGGATGGACGAACTGATGCTGAAACTGAAACTCCAATACTTTGGCCACCTAATGCAAAGAACTGACTCATTGGAAAAGACCTTGATGCTGGGAAAGATTGAAAGCGCGAGAAGGGACGACAGAGGATGAAATGGTTGGATGGCATCACCGACTCAATGGACATGAGTTTGAGTAAACTCCAGGAGTTGGTGATGGACAGGGAACCCTGGCATGCTGCAGTCCATAGGTTCCCAACGAGTCAGACACAACTGAGCGACTGAACTGAACTGAAGGAAAAGCTTATACTTGGAGTTCATTGAGCTTCTCGGATGTGGATTTAGAGTTTTACCACATTTAGAAACTTTTTACCCACTATTTATTTGCAACTTTTTCTATCTGCACTTACCTCCTTTAGGATCTCCCCTTCTATGTGTATTAAGCTGTTTGAACTCGTCCCAAGTTCACTAAAGCTGAGTTCACTTTTTTCAGTTTTTTTTTCTTTTTCTCTGTTTCATTTTTTATGGTTTTATTGTTATGCTTTAGAATCTACTAATCTTCCCTAGTGCAGTGACCAATCCGCTGTTAATTCCATCCAATGCATATTTTATTTCAGACTTTTTTGTGTGTGGTTGCACCCTGCAGCACATGAGATCTTAGTTCCCTGACCACAGATACAACCCATACCCCCTGCATTGGAAGCATAGTGTCTTAACCTCTGGACCACTGTGGAAGTCACTTCCAGATATATTTTTAATCTTCAGAAGTTTGTTTGAGTTTTTAAAATTTTTTCATGACTCTCCTTAATTATTCATACTTTAACTTACTGTCTCAGATATATAAAATATAATTACAATATCCAGTTTTGATGTCCTTGTCTACTAATTCTATAACCTATGTTATTTTGGAGTCTATTTCTATTGACCAATTTTTTCCCATTATGGTTTATATTTTCCTACTTCTTTGTATAACTGCTAACTTTTTATAGGCTATCAAACACTGTTAATTTTACCTGTTGGGTACTGGCTTTTATTTTTTCATGTTTATACAAATATTCTTGAGCTTTGTTCTTGGAGTAAAAATACTTAGATTTCAAATTTTTTGAGGCTTGCTTTTATACTTTTTTATGTGAGACCAGAACAGCTTTTAATCTAAGGACAATTTTGCCCACTGATGCACAGCCTTATCCTTCTGGTATATAACTCTGATATCCATAACTCATGCCATCTACCCACCCTGGCCAGTGAGATTACAGGCTCTTATAAGCCCTATGTGAATCCCAGTGATTTTTCCTTCCAGTCCTTTTATGCAGCTCTTTCCCCAAACTTAATGATTTCCTCACACTTATATGCTGTTCAGTGCTCAGGTGAAAACTCTGATGCTCTTCAGATCTTTGGAGCTCTATTTCTGGGCAGTTATCTCTTTGCTACTCTACCCCATGAGTCCCAATTGCCATGGCCCCACTAGACTCACACTGCCTCCTCCTCATAGGCTCCAAGGAAAATCCAGTTCCTAGTCTGTCTTGTCCAAAAGCAAACAATTTTCTTAATGGCATTTTGATCAAGCAAAAGGAAGAAAGAAAAAGTAAGAAAATAAATACTGTTTAGGAAAGAGAATGGGGATTTCCCTGGTGGTACAGTGGATAAGCATTCACCTCCCAACATCAGGGACATAGGGGACCCCTGGTCTGGGCAGATCCCACATGCTACAGGGCAGCTAACCCCATGCACCACAACTACTGAGTCGGTGCTATAGGGCCTGTGTGCTGCAGCTGCTGAAGTCCACACGCCTAGAACCTGTGCTCTGCAACAAGAGAAGCCACTGCAATGAGAACCTCTGACCACAACTAGACAGCAGCCCCCACTTGTCCTAGCAGCAACTAAAGAAAGCCCACCCACAGCAATGAAGACCCGGGGCTGCCTAAATAAATAGAGAAATGAATTTTTTAATGAAAAGAAAGTGAATGGAAAGGTAGGGAAGGAGAAGTAAAAGAAGAAGTAGCAAAATTGCTTATGGAATTTTTAATAACATTGGAGAAGGCTTATGATGCTTGACTTTTTAAAGAACTCAAAAGTGTGCATACAATACAGATTCAATTCTGAATACTCAAACACACACAGTGGCTCAGGTGGTAAAGAATCTACCTGCAATGCAGGAGACCCAGGTTTGATCCCTGGGTCAGGAAGATCCCTTGGAGAAGGAAATGGCAACCCATTCCAGTATTCTTGCCTGGAAAATCCCATGGACACAGGAGGCTGGTGGGCTGCAGTCCATGGGGTGGCAAAGAGTCGGATGTGACTGAGCGATTTCAAACACACACACACACACACACATATAAAAATCTGGGCCAAGACTAAGGTACCTAAAACACTGCCTTTTGGAATAGAATTTTTCTTATCTTTAGTTTTCCTGTATTTTCTATCATTTTAAAAGGCAATAGTTAAGTAGCATTTTCATAATAAAGAAGAAAAAAATACAGTTGAGATAAATTGCATCCTCCCTAAAATAAGAAGGAAAATAATGAGAAAAAGAGATCAAAACATCTCAAATTTTGTCATAATTTTTTAGGTAGAATGCTTCTACAAGTTTTCATATGGAGATTGGAAGGTCCACGTATTTAATTTCCCAAAACATCACCACTCACCACCATCGTCGTCACTAAAAATGTAGCTATCGAAGATATGACCTGTAATTTCAAACAAGATGCTACACAGCACTAGGTTAAACTGTCTTCTGCCTTAAACACTGACCTGAAGATTCTCCAGTGATAGTCAGTGATCAAAGACCCAGTGGCATCCGAAATGAATGCCAGAAATCAGGCTCCAGCTCTCCAAATTCTTGATTTACTGAGATGATGCTACAAGTAGGTTTTCAGAGGGGATACTGAACTTGACTATAACATTTAAACTCCATTTAAAAAAATCAAAGAAAAAGGGAACATTATTTTAAACATCCTCAAGAACAAATAAGTCTGTAATGATTACTGCCTTTAGAGGCCTAATTCTCTTTGCTGGACTTAGATTTTGTGTGTCCTCCAAACACATTTCCTCTACCATCTTGTATCGATGAATTCAGTGTTTGTAGGATTTAAAGAGACTTTGTGTAAAGATAGTTTATCTAAACGAACATAAACATAATAAAAATAGTCTTTCCTCCCAAAAGCAAACATTTTTCCTCTTTGTTCACTGATTTCCCAGCAAAACTCAGCACCGCTTCTATGTAAATCTTGGATTTGCCATGGCTAACTCAGTTTTCTGCTCTTCTGTTCATACATATTAAAAGACTCAATGACATAATTGGCTTTGCTTTTCACTCAGTTGCTTAGGGCTTATAAAAATAAAACACAAATACCCACAGCTGTTCAAGGCAATCACTTAGCTCTTTGAGAAAAAAATTACAGATACAGGGACAGGTGGCCTCAGTCCCAGCACAACATTCAGAATCAAGGTTACAGGGACTGCAGCTGTGTTTTAGGGGGAAAGCAGCAAAGTTCCTGGCTTTCTGAGCTAATTATAGTTATCATATGGACATGCAAGATCAAGAGAGTAATGTGTCTTGAATTTGACCAACCAATATCCAAAGCCTTTGTCCATGGGAATACCTCGGGATTTCTGATTATCCAAAGGAGATAGTTCAGCAATCCAGAAAATGAGGAGTTAGCAGCACACTGACTTCTAGTGGTGAGGCTGGTAAAGAATATACCAGGACCTGGTCCCAGAGCTGATCCAGTCCTAGTCCTCTCTTTGTGGCAGCCCTCAGCCATCTCTTTCCTCTCTATGGCACATGGGATATGTACCCATGTACACAATGTATCAGGTACACTGGATCCTACCTGCTCAAGTGTCTTCATCCGTAAAGCCAGTGGAAAGGACTCTGAACTCAAAGCAAACCAGGTTCCTTTTTTTCAGTTTAGAAATGAACAGCAGGGGAATATTATCTTCCTACCCGAGAAGACCAGTGCTGAGAGTTGGGTATATTCTGAAGTTATGTCCACATGAGTTTCAGATGTCCTGGGACTCACAATGTGTGTGGTCTGTGTGCACATGTGAAGGTGTATAGTTTGCATGATAAGACAAAAATGGAAGGTGGATTAAAAAGAAAGAAAAGTAGAAAAAAATACACCAAGAGATCTGCCCTGCCCTTTCTGCAGTTAGCCTAATTACAATAATTTGGCTTTCTAAGTACAGTTGAGCAAAGGCATGAAGACAAGGGCTTCCCTGGTGGGTCAGACAGTAAAGAATCTTCCCACAGTGTGAGAGACCCACGTTGGACCCCTGGGTGGGGAAGACCCCCTGGAGAAGGGAATGGCTACCCAGTATTCTTGCCTGGAGAATTCCATGAACAGAGGAGCCTAGCAAGCTACAGTCCATGGGGTCCCAAAGAGTTGAACACAACTGAGCGACTAGCACATACATACACGCATGAAGACAGAGCAAGGGAAGGTGATCGTTCGGATGGCTTTGAAGGAGAATAACTAAGTGGGTGATACTGTCTGGTTCTACCCTTAACATCCTCAGGGTTCCCAGTCTAGTAAAGCTTCCAGCTGCTACCCAGAAGTGTGAGACTACAGAAGTCATGACTTGCTTCACACACGGCTGTCCTAGCTGCCTTCCGTTGTGGCTACCCCCAGAGCTTGCCTTATGAGTCCTTAAATCTCAGAACTCCTGCACAACAGTTTTCAGCTTTATTTACATTTCTAGCTTCATCACAGAATACGGTTGGAGCCCCTATTCCACGTCTCAGTTCTATTGCCACAGCCCTGTTCATTCTTCGTTGAAGTGGCAAGTGAATCAAATAGCAGCTTAAATCTTAATGCCGTCTTTCTGTCTTAGATTACCATAAAGCCTTTCTAAAATAATTCAAATATTGATCTTGAGGCTATATTGGCACCGCTCAAACATTTTTTTGTGCAGCCTACTTAGCCGTACCTGACTCTTAGTGACACCATGGACCCTCTGCCCATAGAATTTTCCAGCAAGAATACTGGAGTGGGTTGCCATTTCCTTCTCCAGGGGATCTTCCCAAACCAGGGATCAAACTTGCATTTCCTGCATTGGCAGGCAAATTCTTTACCACTACGTCACATGGGAAGCTTGACCTTCATTCATTCTTAATTTTCAATGGAAAAAGAATTTGAGAATCATCAAGATGATACAAGGAAAATATCTAACAAAGGGAAAAGCTAGTAGTGATTTTTCATATGTTAATAAATGTTTATTAAGTGAATGAATATATGTATAACAATAGAAGTCCATTACCAAATCAAGTCAAAACTAGTAATGCACTCATAAAGATCATTTCTTCCAAACTTCAGTTTTTGGTGCTTCCTTAAATTTTGTACCTGAAGTGAGTGCCTCATTTGTCTTACTCTAGCCTGGGCCTTGTTTAAAACTCGGTAATTTTCTAGTTTCTAGTTTTGATCATACCTGAAAACCACGTCACTTTTCTGTGAGCATGTAAGGAGAATCTTACATCTGCAGATCACTCCCCAACCCGCCTGGAGGCTCTTTATGCTCTAGGCCCTTTGCATCTGCTGTTCTTACCCTGCATTACTCTTCTCATCTTCACATGGTTGGCTGTCTCTCATCCCTAACAGATCGTCTTATCAGAGAAACCTTCACCAAACTACTTCTAAAATTGATTTTTTTAGGAACTCTCACTTATTATTTGGAACACAAAATCCTGTTTCTTTCATAGCACTTTTAAAAATTGCATTTATTCACTTATTTGCTAAGCTCTTTATCATGTGTACTCCCCAGCCCTCATTACTCTATAAAGTCACAGAGGACAGAGACCTTATCTTGTTCTCAATATATATTGACTGAATGAGTGAACAAACTAAGGGAGACTTAGAAACACTCATATAAGCTGGGGACCTCCATGGGCAGAAGACTTTCGTTCTGCTTCCTGCTGAACATCTGGAATGCAATTACCTTTCCGGTTGCCCCAGCACCCACCAGAGACACGAACTCCTGAGAGTAAATCAGGTGGTAAGCACGGTTTGGGAGATGTGGTATAGATGGGATTCATTTATCATTGAAAACTAGCAAGGGGGCTGAAAGGAAAAGTACAAGTCAGGGTAGAAGTTGAATGTGTAATGAGAGGGAAGAGTGTTGTGGGCCAGGGCCAAACGGGAGTCAAAACCAGACTGTAAGGGGTTTCCATAGATCCTGTCAACCAGGGACAACACTGGCCCTGATCAAACTAGAGCAGCCAGAACACAAATCACCCTAGGCTTCACCGTGGAGGGCATTCAGGTCTGGCACTAATCGGATGGAGAACTGATAGCACTGAAGAGCCAAAGGACATGGTTTATGAACACAAGGACAATCCTCCTCTCAATACCATAAGATTATGTGAGCAAATACACCAAGACACCATCCTGCAGAGAAACAAGAAGGACGAAGAAAGACCAAAGACCAATAAGATTAGTTAAATTGTTTTTTTTTTTCATATTCATAGATTCCTTTTAGTTTTTCCTTTCAGCAATACTTTTTGGGAGGCCTTTTTGAAGAATTATACAATAAACAAATGATGAGCTGTTAATACATAAAAAACAGAGAAGGTTAATTTAAAAAATGCTATTATCAAAGATGATCTGATGCTCAATGGAAAAAATGGAGAAGGGATACTATCATTTTGACTCAATATGCTTAACTTTAAGTTTAGATACTGAATTGGATTAAGTTTATTTTTCTTCTGAAAAGAAGATCACTTCAATTTTGGAGAACTATGAATCTAACTTTCCTCAACACATTCAAGTGATAGTGTAAGAAAATGAAAAGATTTCACAGCAAATGAATAAAAGAACTCTGATGGGCTATGATTTGGAAACATCAAGTCTATATAGCTGATCTGAATATTACCTATTAATGCTTTTTGTCTGGTTCTAGAATGCTTGACTTATAAACTTCTAAAGCTGGGCAATTTCTCTGTAGTCACGTGTTTCAACCTTTCTTATTTTACAAATGAGAAGTGAAAGTGAAAGTCACTCAGTCGTGTCCGACTCTTTGCGACCCCATGGACTATACAGTCATAGAATTCTCCAGGCCAGAATACTGGAGTGGGTAGCCTTCTCCTTCTCCAGGGGATCTTCGCAACCCAGTGATCAAACCCAGGATTCCTTACCAGCTGAGCCACAGGGGAAGCCCAAGTATACTGGAGTGGGTAGCCTATCCCTTCTCCAGCAGATCTTCCTGACCCAGGAGTCGAACCGGGGTCTTCTCCATTGTAGGTGGATTCTTTACCAACTGAGCTATCAAGGAAACCCCACAAATGAGAAAAGAGATATTATTTGTTCATCCCAGTTTTGTTTCTTTAAGATGCCACCCTTACCTCAAAAGTCTTGCCAGAATTCATATAGAGGTCCCTACTAAGTCACATGGATCCTCCACCTTCTCTTGCCCTGCACTCCCATCCTGTTCCAGGCTCTCCCTCTCTGATAATGCTTCATCCAGAATCTCTATCCACCACATAACTGAGTGCGGTATCTCCCCCTTCAGAGGTTCTGACTGCAGAGCCAGATCCATTTCTAAGCAGTTGCCCTCACTATGGCCCTGCAGTAAAACAATCCTATAAGTAGCTTCTAGGTAATCATCTTCCTGGTTTGACCTGGCCCTCAAGACCTCACACCACCATATGGACCAGTATTCTTGCCTGGAGAATCCCATGGACAGAGGAGCCTGGTGAGCCACAGTCCATAGGGTCACACAGAGTCAGACGTGACTGAAGCAACTTAGCATGTATGCATGGAAGGCAAGATTCTCAGGTCTGTTATGACCGTGGCAATGAGAATAACTATATTTTTTATTTTTGCACATCTTAAGCTCTTCAGTTAGATCATAGATTCCTTGAAACAAGGGTTATTCATTTTTATCTTCTTCTCCATATTATCTAATACAGCTCCTGGCATATAACTAGTGATGAAAATATTGATTAATTGATTTAAATCACTCCCTGGTCACCAATGCAACCCCACACCATATTCCTAGTGAGAAGAGTAGGCAGCTGCCGGATTGATATAAATTTAGAGTTTAGGAAAGCTCTCCCAACCCAAGGACTGGTTCTCTCTGCCACACTCCCTAAAATAACCACATTACTCACTCCTTTGAGTCAAGGCCTCGAAAATTCTTGTTAAAATGCAAATGTCATCTGAGAAGGATAACATGAAGTTATCAATACCTATTAATAACATAGAATATGATTAGCTTAGCAGAGCATATGAAAGATCCAGAACATGGAAAAGCAGGCTTAAGTCAGTCCCCAAATTTAGGACCTGGTGAGATCAGGAACAGTATCTTGGCAATAGGTGGATATATATTGAAAAGAACAAGTATCTCAGAAAACTCAAATAAGGTAATAGTAAAAATGCATGATACAAAATGTACAAATGATTAGTAGTCATATGATTATTTTTAGGGCACATACTCTGTGTCAGGTGGCTTTCTAGGTGCTTTATACATTTTAGCTCACTTTTCATTTCTTCATCTATAAGATAGGTACAATTATTATTCCACATCTTTAGTTGAAGAAACCAAGAGAGAGAAACATTAAGTCATTTATCCAATGTCATGAACCAGTAACGAGCGAGCACTAGAACAAGCTGTCTGGTTCTAGAGTCTCTGTGTTGAACCCCCAAGCCACAGCATTTGATTGTTGTTTTCATAATATGGTCATGATTTTAATCACAGAAGCACAGTTGATCATTCATTCCTGTTGAACTCACTCACCTACAATCTACAAGTCTCTCTATGTCTATTCTTTTCCAGTCCACCTGCAACCTAACCCAAGTTCTCTTTCTCTTTTAGGAAGCACTCACTCTCTGCCAAGCACTATTCCAGTACTGCATCTTATTTAAGCCTCAGATAATATATTAATGATTTCTACATAAAGAAATTAAGGCACATAATGCTCATTATCCTTAAAGTCGTTCTGTAAATATTATCCTGGGATTTAAACACACAAAGACGAATTCCAGAGCTCTCTCCATATTTCCCTGTGTTCCCAACCACATGGTTATCCTAAGAGTTTCCTAACTTGCCTCTTGCTGATCTTTCTCCAACTCTGACATCACAAACCATAAGGTTTCCCCTCCTGGCTCCTAATCTGTCACTCAAGGAAGTGAATACTGTGGCTACCACTTCCTCATGCTGCTCCAGGAATAAGTACCTGCCGAATATCTAATGGCACATTTGACTACATTTAAAAAAAGAATAAGAAGAAATTAAACATTTCTCCAAGGCCACAAAGAGTTCAACAAACAAGGGGCAACTCAGTGGGGAGAGGGAAGGGTGAAGGGACAAGATAGAGGTTTGAGATTAAGAGGTACAAGCTACTATGTATAAAATAAATAAGCTACAAGGACATATAGGCTTCCCTGACAGCTTAGCTGGTTTAAAAAAAATCCGCCTGCAATGCAGGAGACCTGGGTTTGATCCTTGGGTTGGGAAGATCAACCTGGCGAAGGGAATAGCTACCCACTCCAGTATTCTGGCTTGAAGAATTCAATGGACTGTATCGTCCACAGGATTGCAAAGTCACACATTACTGAGTCACTTTCATTTTCACTTTTCACCTTCACAAGGACATATAGCAAAACACAGAGAATACAACCAATATTTTATAATGAAATACAACCTTTAAAAATTGTGGATCACTGGGACTTCCTTGGTGTTCCAATGGCTAAGACTCTGTGTGTCCGTTGCGGGTTTGATCCCTAGTTGGGAAAGTTCCATATGCTGCAAGGCACAGCCAAAGAAAGAAATGCTGAATCACTATTTTATACATCTGCAACTTATATAATATTGTATATCAACTATAACTCAATAAAAAAGGGGGAAGAACAATTCAGGAAAATATTTAGAGCACACGTAACAAAAGGGCTAATTTTCTTCATTCACAAGGAGCTTTTAGAGGTATCTCTCCTCAAAAAGGAAATATTGGCATGGGATATAAACAGACTAAGTCTATTTTATTGAGCTGGTCAAAAAATTCATTCTGGGTTTTCTGTACTACCTTATGAGGAAAGCCAAACAAATTTTTTCACCAACCCAATTGAAGATCTGTACTTAGAGATAAGATAGCGGAGTACACCAAAATTGCAACTATTTTCAGAACAACCATCAGTGGAAAAGACCATAACCTACCAGAAAAGTTTTCTAAACTAAAGATATAAAAAACGAACCGCAATCAGATGCAAGAAAAACTTCCTGTCTTCTCCTGTCTACCAGAAAGGGCAGATAGATACTCAGTCATTAGAGACGACACTAGACTCTTATCAGCCAAGAGATGGCGCCAGAGAATACTACATAACAAACTGCTAAAAACACTTGCCCATTTCTGTAGTTGTTCAGTTGCTCAGTCTTGTCCAACTCTTTGTGACCCCATGGACTGCAGCATGCCAGGCTTCCCTGTCTTTCACTATCGCCCAGAGCTTACTCAAACTCCTGTCCACCGAGTGGGTGATGCCATCCAAAAAAAAAGGTCTGACCAATGTCTCCTTTCTTCTTCCAAAGTCTACAAAGATTTCAACATACTTTAGCACCACTTATGCCATCAGCCCTGAGTTCAGTCACTCAGCCGAGTCCCACTCTTTGCGACCCCATGAATCGCAGCACACCAGACCTCCTGACCATCACCAACTCCCAGAGTTCACTCAAACTCATGTCCATCAAGTCGGTGATGTCATCCAGCCATCTCACCCTCTGTCGTCCCCTTCTCCTCCTGCCCCCAATCCCTCCCAGCATCAGTGTCTTTTCCAATGAGTCAGCTCTTCACATGAGGTGGCCAAAGTACTGGAGTTTCAGCTTCAGCATCATTCCTTCCAAAGAACACCCAGGACTGATCTCCTTCAGAATGGACTGGTTGGATCTCCCTGCAGTCCAAGGGACTCTCAAGA
>SJYC01054049.1:0-30719 GCA_006408675.1 Madoqua kirkii
GTAAGGTAATTTTCCTCCAATTAAAATAAATAATTTTAAAAAAGCAAAAGAATAACAATGAACTGGGGAAAGCAAAGAATATGATTTCAGGAGTTATCACATTATTAGATTCAAATATTCAGTTTTCAACAAAAATATAATAAAGCCTACAAAGAAACATAAAAATATGGTTCATTCAAAGGAAAAAAAAATCAATAGACATGGTTTCTGAAAAAATCCGGATGACATATTTATTTAGGTAAAATATTTAAAACATTAAAACATGCTCAAAGAACTAAAGAAAGGTTAGAGGAAGTCAATAATGTATGAGCAAAATGGAAATATCATTGAAGAGACAGAAAACTTAAAATGAAAAACAAATTCTAGAGCTGAAAATACAATAACTGAAATTAGAAATTGCTAGAGGGATTCAAAGACATATTTGAACAGACAGAAGAAATAGGCCAATAAACATAAAGATAAGATAATAAAATTTATAAAGTCAGGGTAACAGAAGGAAAGAGTATTGAAAAAAAGTGACCTAGCCTGAAGGAACTGCAGGACATTATCAAGGGGACCCACATGTGTTTTGTGGGAATCTCAAAGGAGAAAAGAATAAAGAGTAGTGAGTATATTTGAAGAAATAATGCAGGACAATTTCCCAAATTTTATGAAAGATACTAATATCAATAGCCAAGAAGCTCAACCACTGGGACAAATTACAATCAAAATTTCAAAAGCCAGAGACAAAAAGAAAATCTTGAAGACGATAAGAGAAATGAATCATCAAGTGGTCCTTTATAAGAGCAGATTTCTCATCATAAATTTTGGAGGCTGGATACCAGTGGGTTTGTATAATCAAAGTTCAAAAAAAAAAAAGTTTGTCAACCAAGGACTTTATATCTGGCAAAAGTGTCCTACAAAATTAAAGGAGAAATTAAAACATTTCCATATAAACCAAAACTGAGTGAGTTGACCACTAGACCTGCCTTATGAGAAATGTTCAAGAGTCCTGCAAAGTGAAAAGAAAAGTCACTGATAGTCACTCAAAGTTGCACTGGAAATAAATACCTCAAATAGGCAGATAAATAAGAAACATTATTATAACAATGGTTCTTAACTACACTTTTTGTTTTCTACAGAATTTAAAAGACCAGCATGTTTAAAACAATAATAATAATAATAATAATAATAAATGTATATAACTGAAAACTAGTACTGTAACTTGCTGGGGTCTAGCCCCAGTGGATCCAGGACAATTTGAAGGGGAGATGAAATTGACATCCTAAGAGAAAGCTATTTAATTAGAAATATAAACAGAGTTTAGAAAAGAATAGTGTAGTAGGAAAATTAGTGGAGGAAAAGAATCTGAATAACTTGGTTTACATGGAATATCAATAAAACTCCAAGACAAGGAGTTTGCACCACCTATGTAGGCCACCAGTGCCCACTTGAATAGTGGAGGGTGCCCTGCCTTGGGCTCCCTCTCACGTGGGTCTTAGAAGCCAGGGCAAAATTACCAGGCTTGGCGAGTATCCATGCTCCAGATGGGAATTCAGCCAGAAGGGGAAAGAAAGAATGACATGAGGAAATCAGTCTTTCTAGAAACTGATTCATTTTCTTTATTTTCAGGTTTGCTTATACACTTTTTGTTATACATAGGGATGAATACAGAGTCACGTGGGGTCAGCAGACCTGACCCCTGTCAAAATCAAGTGCTTCATATAAAAGTATACAAAGGTCTTAGGGGTTTTACATCATCTTCTGTCCATGAGGCCTGCTGACAATTTATGGCCCTTTCTGATAATGGTCAGTCAACCAGAAAACTTATTTTTTCCAGGGGTGATTTTTTCTTA
Organism: Madoqua kirkii; assembly: GCA_006408675.1. NCBI lineage: Eukaryota > Metazoa > Chordata > Mammalia > Artiodactyla > Bovidae > Madoqua > Madoqua kirkii. Next base: position 1,836 of record SJYC01054049.1, read on the forward strand.
AACTAGGTGCCACCTTCTGAAGGTAATAGATAAAGTTATATTCCTATAGGGTGAGGGTGCTATAATCAAGAAAGAAATTTACCTAGCCTAAGGTTTAACATGATTCATATCAAAGGTTAATACTTATTTCTCCTATATGCTAGTTATATTCATTATAAGGGAATATAAGGAATATGGAGATTTAGCAGCAAATATTGGCTCAACAAATAAAAAACTCTTCACTAATATAATTTCTAACCAACTCACTATACTATACTAATAATTTTCTAACTTCTCAAAAGAATCTGTATTTAGAAAGTTTAAAGCATCTCGTGCCTCTCATGGTCGGGAGGCTGTAAACAATCATGTGTGGCCGGATGAACCTGTTCAGGCAGGCTAGCGAACCCTCAGAGGAGTTTGTAAGTTGAAACACTCTTGTCACGCCCAGGAATTTTTATTGGCTGGAGCTGTAAGTTAACTCCTTCTCCGAGAGAGGTGGTGGGGTTCAGCCCCCCATTAAGTCAGAGGTGTAGATGAGAGCATAAAACAGTAAAGTAGGCAGACCCTGGTTTGGGGGGTAGATGCTCAGCAATAGGGGGTCTCCTGAGGCTTTATCCTGCCTTTGTGTAATGTCGAGCCTCCTTCCTCATGACCTTTGCCATGGGTGAAGTTCCTCACGCTGGCTCCTGGCAGTAATTTTGGTTTGCAACTTCAAATCTTGTTTCCTAAAAGTACATAATTTAAGAAACTAATTCATTTAAAAGAATTATTAGTTCTGCTTTTGGGCACACTGTGTATGAAGATAGATTGTTTTTTGACATTGATAACTGAGAGGGACAGGGATGAGCTGTAAAGAAGAAGAGCTTTTTGTGTTATTGAAGTTAATGTAATATAAATTTAAAGAGTTAGAGATGTGAAATATAATTACCATGGTAAGCATAAAGAAAATATCGGCATTTTATATATATATATATATATATATGTATATATATATAATTGAGAATGAATTTAAACATTTCAATGCAAAGAAATCAACAAAACATAAAATAAGAGAGTGATGTAGGAAATTAGAGACAAAAAAAGAAAAGAAAAAGCTGTAAGGCATATAGAAAGCAAATAGAAAAATGACAGATGTCACTTTGTATGCATAATTACTGAATGTAACAATTATACTTTCCAATCAAAAGAAAAAGTTAGGCAGAATGGATGAAAACACATGGTCTGGTTGTAAGCTGTATACCTAAAACTTACTTTAGATTTAAAGACACAAAAAATTGAAAGTGAAAGAATGGAAAGTTAGTAGGATACAAAGTCAATACACAAAATCAGTTGCATTTCTATGTACTAACAATCAACAGTCTGAAAGGATATTACAAAGCAATTTCATTTACAATAGTATCAAAAGTAGTAAAATACTTAGGAATTATCCAAGAGGTGAAAAACTTTTACAATGAATACTATGAAACACTTCTGAAATTATTTAAAAAAGAAACATATTCCTTGTTCATGGATTCAAAGACTTAATACTGCAAATATGTCAATACTATCAATGTGACCTATGTGTTCAATGCTGCTACTGCTAAGTCACTTCAGTCGTGTCTGACTCTGTGTGAGCCCATAAATGGCAGCCCACCAGGCTCCCTCGTCCCTGGAATTCTCCAGGCAAGAACACTGGAGTGGTTTGCCATTTCCTTCTTCAATACAGGAAAGTGAAAAGTGAAAGTGAAATCACTCAGTCGTGTCCGACTCTTTGGGACCCCATGGACTGCAGCCTACCAGGCTCCTTTGTCCATAGGATTTTCCAGGCAAGAACACTGGAGTGGGGTCAAGGGGCTGCTAGGGAGGTTAAAAATGTCGAAGACTGTGGTCAGAACTCAGCGACTTAAGCCCCTCCCCAGACACCTCCAGAGAGGTCTCCATTACTTAGTTATCTCCTTGTCTTGCCACTGATTTGGTTTTTGAGCACACACTGTCTCTCTGTACCTGAAATTAGAAATGGTTCAGGGCTAGAGAGATCTCTGCTATCTAGACTTTGACATATGGATCCCTAGTCTGGCAGTGAGGATCTAAGCAGGTTTTAGCAGATGTTCTGAGAGAGGGCTTCAGTTACAGAGATTGGGAACAGGCCAGTCTCAGGGCAAGCAGAAAGGGGTCTGGGGCAAAAACCAGATCTAAAAAACGCAGATCTAAAGATTCTCCACCACAAGTATAAAATCAATACTTCTTCTCTCTCAACACATGCTCAGGCCTCAATTAGGACACAAGTACTACCAAATGTTCAGCAAACCTGAACCAGGACTCAGAGAGCTTCAGAGCTTGCCTGAGATCTCCGAACTGCTGATTTTGAAGACTGAGCATTCTCTACCACCCAAACCAGAGATGGTTTGAGGTAGGAGCCCTGGAGCAGTCTCCAGAGTAGGCAGCCACAGGGTCAAGTCATCAGTATAGGGAGAAGGTAGGGCACAGAATGCTGGGGCCTGTCAAGTCTCCTAAGAGGGATTAACTGAGAAATCCCTAGGAATATAAAAGAGATGCATCAGGAAGCAGTTGCCTGAGCCTCTGGAGGATCAGAGGGATACAGGAAAGGGGATGTTAGAAGTCTGGGGTGGGGGTGGTGGACAGCCAGGGTGTGACTGGGTAAGGTTGTTAAGACTCTAATCTGGGTCTTTGAAAAAGGAGCTTTCAGGGAAGGGCAGGGAAATTGCACTGGAGGCCCCAGTGATTACACAGGGAATGGATAGGGCATTCTGGGGCCCAAGGAGGTTTCAGGAAGATGATGGGGTCTGGGTAAGGGGTGCTCTCTATAAGGAGGATGCTGGGGCCCTGGGGGTCTACACTGGTGGCAGAGGAAAATCTTTGACCAAAATTAACAAGAGACTTGCAGGGGAAAAGCTGTTTCTGACCTTGATGTCAGAGATACAAGAGGCTACAGGGTGGATGCTGAGGCCCAGGGTGGGGCTGTGGAGGGATTTCTAATAGAGCACAAAGGCCTCGTATTGATCTCTGATTGGTACTGCAACTGCTCTGAGGAGTGGAAAGGAGAGATTGAGCCCAGACAGTTCTGGCCGTTAAGCTTCAGTAAGCAGGGTTTCTCTGACCAATTATGTGGAAGCCCATGGAAGCTCTGAGAGTCAGTGCTGAGGAGGGATTTTCTGTTCTGTGGAGAACTGGACCTGTTGTGGGAAAGGACAACTGACCAGGATGTTGGGGTTCTATGAAGCTGAAACTCTGAATGAAGATGCTGGGATTCTGGAAGGCTCTGAGGGCAGATTCTGAGGCCTGATGCAACCTCAAGCAATCTGAGAAAAGCTAGAACCCTGGCTGGCTTTTGAAGGCAGAGAATTGAGTGAAGGGTGGGATTTGAGAGGCAAGTCTCTGATGCAAGGGGCTAGCCAATAGGGTCTGCAAGGGCAGAGGCTGGCAGAGAGATCTCTGATGGAGGATTATGTGTCCAAGCAATTCCTCCTTGGTGTCTGGGCCCCTGGGAAGCTCTGAGGGAAGATACTGGGGGTTAGGAGTGTCTGATGCGAGAGATGTTGAGGCTCGCAAAGGATAGTCTCTAAAGAGAATACTGGGACCACAAGAAAAAAGGAGGCATTCTCTTAAAATAAAGGGAGACTTTAAGGACAGATTCTAGGAATGAAAGCAGTCTCTAAAGGTGAATGCTGAAGTGGACCTCCGAATAGATATGCTGGCCCAGAAGGGTTTTGGAGGGAAGATGCTAGAGCCAAGGTGGGTTGGGAGACCCGTGGGATGTGGAGTGGTCTCTGACATGGAAGCCAAGCACAAATAGCCTTTTACAGTGTCTAGACTCCTTGAAAGCTCTAAGGGCAGTCTGTGTGTGTCTGTGTGCATGTGCGTGTGGAGGGTGGTTCTGAAGGAAGATGCTAGAGAAAGTGAAATGAAATCAAATGGACCCTCTTTGAGGTTTGGCCCTTCTTGGAAGCTGCGAGAACAAATTCTGAGGAACGAAGGGTGAATGAAGAAAGATTCTGGGGGTAGGTCTTTAAAGACATACCCTGATAGGAGGCGTAAGTCTCCATTGCTGAGGGAAGTTCCAATCTGCCATGCAAGACGCAGGACAGGGCCAGGTCCCGATTAGGAATGCTGGCTGAGTCTCTAATAGCAGATTCTGGAGGTCTGAGCCTAAGGTCAGATTATGGAGCCCGAGGGACTGGGCTGGTCCCACATGGGGAATATCAGCCCGCCCAAAATGTACTTCCCACTTCTCTTCAACAATCCCTCCATCCGAGTCATCACCACCTGCCCCGACATTAGCTTGGCCCAGCACCATCCAATCCCGAAACCACTGCCCCGACCAAGGCGCTGAGAAAGGCCATTTGTTACCAATGACGGTTCCCCAGGTCGCGCCGCCGCCAACTCCTCTAGGAGCCAAAGTCAACCCCGGCTACCGCCCTCCTCCTCCTCCTCCTTTTCCTCCCGCCACCTGGCCCACCTAGAATCGCCGCCGCCACCTTCTTCTCCCCGGATGGTTCTGCTCGTTCCCGCCACCTCCTTCACCTCCGCAGATGCTGACACAAGACTGCGGCCGCGGAGCCCAAGGCCGGAACAAAACCGTGGGCCCTACCCCCAAGAAACGTCATGTAAGCAGGCCACGCCCATTAATGAATCATGTATGATGGGCCTATTTGTAACTCATTCAAAGGGGAATAGCACCATCTGGTGGCTACTCTGGCAGTAACTGGGCAAACAGGTAAAAAGACAGAGGGCACGCAGGAGAAATGTGAATAATGAATACATTGTTACAGCCAGGCTACCATGGAAACCCAGAAAGGCCACCAAGGACACACTTGCCGGAGTCCAGCTCCAGCAGCCAGGGATTCAACCTGAAGAGGAGGATGGTGTCCGCAAATGAGGCAGCCTCTCCCAGTGTTCTTTTGGACTGCCTGTTTATTTCAAGTTTAAGATGCTCTTTTATACATTTACAAAAGCATTAAGCCAGAAGTTTGACATTTTCAGTTCCCACTCTCCCAGATTTATGATCTCCATAAATCACTGTTACTCTTCAGAGTTTCTGCTTCAGTGATTCTCTCAGAACCAGCCTTATCATCTATTATCTACCTCTTCTAATGTGTCCTATAGTTAACTTGTGATTACATTGTAACTCATGCTACATTCCTTAGTTTACTACCTTTCTTCCTAAACCCTGTTTGCCCCTAACATACTGAGCTCACTGTCTCTTAAAAAGGCTTCTAGCTATAGTGTCTCTAAAAATTCCTAATTTCTATTAGCTATAGTAAAATATGCTAACTTTACAACACTCCTTAAATCTTTAACTTCTGTTTTAATTATTTCTAAGCCCTAAATTCATTAAACTCCTTTGCCATAAATATTCTCCTTGCAAATAGGCTTCAGATATCTACCTCTCCCATGGCCTCAAGCTATGGCCTATATGCTCATCCTGGAACACTTTTTTGTAAAAGTCCTTGAACAAATGTCAATGATTATGAATTATTTTCTGAACAATGCTGCAGAAGGCTTTGTGCCTTCTCATGCTTTTCTCAAGAACAAGAAGCACCTTAATATTCCTTTTCAGTCAGCTCAGCTGAGGAGAGGAAAAGACAAGTCAGAATTACAAGGCCTAACTCCTTCATCCCAGGATCCGTGCCTATGGAATGAGGAGAGGGGGCTGGGGACCGTGCCTCCATTTTGTCAGTAATGCCTAACACAGCTCCCAACAACACTTCCTGATCGTGAATTATGCATGAGGCCAGGTGGCTGGTTGACTAACACCCCACAACCAGAAAGCCAATGTTGAAACGTGGAAGCCACACCCCAATGCTCATGAGTAATGAATAATCTTGTAGCCTGGAAGTCAAGGAGACTGAGGCCACATCTCATGAATAATGCATGAGGTGGGCAAAGACAAAAGAGGTCCACCCACTGCTGCTTCTAATACCCTGTAAACAGGGAAATAGGGCTAACACAAGAAAACAACCTCACCTGGCTCATGAATAATGAATAGTGATACTGCAGCAGCCCAACCTGGAAACTCAGAGAGGTCAAGAAAGCCCCTCCCCCCCAGTTACTCATGAATTATGCATGAGGCTGGATGGACAGAAATACTCCAGACAGCCCTTGCCCAGCAAGTAAGGATTATGGCGTTCCAGCCAAGGCAACATGGTCACTGTTTCCTGTTCATGAATAATGAAAGATGCTGCAGAGCCAGAGGAGAAACCCAGGGGAAAGTGGATGGAGGTGCCTCCTCCCCACCGTTAACTAACTGCACGTGAACCACAGCTGCTTTGGTCCACCCAAATCCAGGTTTACTACCGGTGTTTGGCAGTTGCCTCAGCTTCTACAACCATAAAATGGGAGGAGTAGTAGAACCCGCCTACATCATAAAGGCAAAATGTGTCACTATGAAAACCAGAGAGTATAAACTATGAAATAAACTCAGAGCAGTGGTGGTACAGAGTACTGTTACATTTTTAAAGTATTAATGTAAAGGTAACATGTAAATATAATATTTTGTATTGATATAAAATTAGTTATGGATGAGGGTATATCCAGACACCAGAGAAACCCCCAACTTGGAGCATTATCTAAAAAATAATGCCTTGAAACACCCCCTTCCAGATTTACTGTAAAACAGCACTAAGCCACCAATGTTCATTAAGTAGGTAGCACAGACTACCAGGTCACCAGAGATACAACTGTATACCAAAGCCTCAGGCACATGATAAACACCTACTACATTTCTATTTAATAATAATAGATCATGTTAACCAATTGCCTGCTATGTGGTGGTTCCTTTGGGGAGTCCTTTCCAAGCGTTTTGCCATTTGTTTCAGAAATGCAGAGCAGGGAATCAGTTCCTTCAGGTCTCAAGTCAAAGGAGACCTCCTGAGTTCTCAAATCATCACAAAAATCAGTTCCACCCATTGATGACTCGCTTTGTGACCTGGGACCAGACACGTCTTTAGGCCACTGTTTCCCCACCCATAAAATGAGAACAATAGTCACCTACTTTGTGATGAAGTTTAAATGGGCTCAGAACCGTGCCTGACCACCTGTTGCTATATGACTAACAGTAGTAAAAGTACCAGTGAATTGAGTGGGTGGGAGAGAGACATTATGGTGTTGAAAACTACAGACTCTTGAACTAAACTAACTGGATTTCAATCCTGGCTCAGCCACTAACTGTGAGTAACCTTAAGCAAATTACTCAACCTCCTGGTGTTCCAGTTTCCTTATCTATAAAGTGGGACGATAATAACCTACCTCCCAGGGTTGTTGTGGGGATTAAATGGTTTTATAAAGCTGCTAAATGAGTGTAAACTAACCTGATCACCGTTATGCTCAGACTCATTTTTTCAAGTTCACAGATCTGCCAAAGATCACATAGCTGGCAAGGATCGATGTGACTTGAATCTAGAGTCTTTGTTGATAATCTGGGCTTATCGGGCAGCAACGAATGAACAATGTGCCAGGCCTCATCCCTTCGTGATACGCAAAACTAAATCCTGAAACCTCTAAGGAAAGGCTAACAGCTGATCATGCAGATGAAGCCCTAAAATCTACGCCCCTCATGAATTATGCACAATGCCCCTAGACAAGTCACAGAAAACTCGGGCCACTACTCACCTTTTTATGCTTTACCAGTGTGATCTAAATTTGTCCACCAGACTGCAAGGCGCCCCTTTCAGAACACCCCTTAAGCAAAATAAACAGCTCCCTTGTGAATAATTTGCAAGCTGATACTTCCAATGAACCAGGTGCGAAAAGCGCCAAAATGGTCTCCCTCAACAGCCCATCTCCTCATGCATAGCGCATAAAGCCATGGCAAAGGAAAGCCGGTGACACTGTCCCCTCGGGAAGAGCCTAGCACGCTAGGCTCCAGCGTCCCTTCTACAGTCTGGGCTGGGGACTCCTCTTCCTAAAACAACATGTGAGCCCCAATGTGTCCGGTCTCTCAGCCTTTAATACCCAAGACATCATCATAGAAGCAGAGGTCACAAAGGCCATTAGATACCTCCATATGCCACGCCGGTCCTGCCTGTTCCCACCATCACCAGGACCCTTCCTGAATCAAGCCCTCCCCAAATTCCGCCTTGAGTTCAGGAACCCCAAACTTTGCCTCTCTCCTTGGGAAACCCACCGAATCCTACCCCATGGACAAGAGTATTCATACACGGATCCTAAGAGTCACCCCAATCATCCCCCTAAACCCGGTCTCTATAAACCCCGCCTCTGAGGGATGCTTAGAAAACAGACTTCAAAGTCCTACCCTTGAGTCTCTAACGCCACTTACGTCCCCTCAAAAATAACCACCTCTAAATGCCACACCGGGTTCAGAGCTCCCAAATATGTTCCTTCAAGGATCCCTGAAATTGAACCCCTCCTTTGAATGCTATTCAGGGAACTGAGGGGACTGTGGTCCAGCTCACCCCCTGTGCTAGTAGGAAGCCTTGCCTTCCTGCTGGAGATGAACTGAAGCCATGAGGCAATGGAAGAGCAAATCACTTCAGTCATAGAAGAGCAGAGTTTTATGTGTTTGATGCAGTCCCTTTCAAAATGCCAATGATGGTTTTTGTGGAAATAGGAAAGCCCATACTTAAATCTCAAGGGACCCTGAATAACCAAAACAATTTTAAAAAAGAATAAAACTAAAGAACTCATACTTCCTGATTTTGAAACTTACTACAAAATCAGTCATCAAAACAGTGTGGTAATAAATACAAAATAGACAAACAAAAGACCCAGTGTGGTATTGGTACAAAGATAGACATATAGACCAATGGAATAGAATAAAGCCCAGGAGTAAGATGTTGAATTTAAGGTCAAATAACTTTTGGCAAGGATGCCAAGACTATTTAGTGGGGGAAAAGGCAATCTTTCAAACAAATGGTTCTGGGAGAATTGGATATCCACATGCAAAAGTCTGAAGTTGGACACTTAGCATCATGTACAAAAATTAACTCAAAATGAATCAAAGGCCTAAATGTAAAACCTAGACCAATAAAACTTTAAGAAGACAACATAGAAAAAAATTTTAGGACATTGGATTTGGCAATGATTTCTCAGGTATGATACCAGAGGCACAGATTTAAAAAGGAAAAAATAGGTGCATTGAATTTATTAAAAAAATTAAAACTTCACCATAAAAGGACACTATGAACAGTGTAAAAGAGAATATCCACCAAATGGAAGACAATATTTGGAAATTAGGTATCAGGTAAGCAAATCATGTTCAGATATATAGAGAGAACTCTTTTGTAGACAACCTGCTTCTGGGTCGGGGTTTTGTACATAGCAGAGCAGCTCTCTCACTGCTATCTGTAGAAAGATAGCCCTTGACACAAGGCTTTGAAGGAAAAGAAATTTTGGGAAAAAATTAAAAATAAAGAAAATTAAAAAGAAAAGAAAAGTAAAAACCGAAAGAATATGTAGAGAATTTATAAAACTCTACAACAACAACAAAACAAACAACTGATTCAAAAACAGGCCAAGGGATTGGATAGACATTTCTCCAAGGAAGGTATACAAGTGGCCAATACGCACATGGAAAGATGTTCAACATCACTATTTATTAGGGAAATACAAATCAAAGCTACAATGATTGTCAGCTCATACTCCTTAAGAACAATATAGAATAGCAGATAGGTTCCAAATAGGAAAAGGAGGATGTCAAGGCTTTATATTGTCAGCCTGCTTATTTAACTTATATGCAGAGGACATCATGAGAAATGCTGGGCTGGAAGAAGCACAAGTTGGAATCAAGGTTGCTGGGAGAAATAACAATAACCTCAGGTATGCAGATGACACCACCCTTATGGCAGAAAGTGAAGAAGAACTAAAAAGCCTCTTGATCAAAGTGAAAGAGGAGAGTGAAAAAGTTGGCTTAAAGCTCAACATTAAGAATACGAAGATTATGGCATCTGGTCCCATCAGTTCATGGAAAGTAGATGGGGAAACAATTGAAACAGTGTCAGACTTTATATTGGAAGGCTCCAAAATCACTGAAGATGATGATTGAAGCCATGAAATTAAAAGACACTCCTTGGCAGGAAAGTTATGACCAACCTAAACAGCATACTAAAAAGCAGAGACATTACTTTGCCAACAAAGGTCCGTCTAATCAAGGATATGGTTTATCTGGTAGTCATGTATGGATGTGAGAGTTGGACTATAAAGAAAGCTGAGTGCTGAAGAATTGACGCTTTTGAATTGTGATGTTGGAGAAGACTCTTGAGAGTCCCTTGGACTGCAAGGAGTTACAACCAGTCAATCCTAAAGGAAATCAGTCCTGGGTGTTCATTGGAAGGACTGATGTTGAAGCTGGAACTGCAATATTTTGGCCACCTGATGTGAAGAGCTGACTCATTTGAAAGGTCCTGATGTTGGGAAAGATTGAAGGCAGAAGGAGAAGGGGACAACAGAGGATGAGATGGTTAGATGGTATCACCTACTCAATGAACATGAGTTTGGGTAAATTCTGGGAGTCGGTGATGGACAGAGAGGCCGGGCATTTTGTGTTTCATAGGGTCAAAAAGAGTTAGACGTGACTGAGCGACTGACCTGAACTGAACTCATTATGATAGTCACTATAAAAAAGCAGAAAACAAATGTTGCTGAGAAACTGGAAACCTTGTGCACTGTTGGTGGAAATATAAAATGGGATAGTTACTGTGGTAAGCAAAGCAGTATGGTGGCTCCCCCGACTCTCACCAAAATATAATTTTCATATGATCTAGAAATTTCTTAACCTTAACCCTAAGACACATATATATATTCCAAAAGTAAAAGCAAGATCTCAAAGTGATATTGGTATACCTAGATTCCTACTAGATTCCTAGTGACATTATCATAAGAGCTAAAACATGGAAACAACTCGAGTATCCATCAGTGAATCAATGGATTTTAAAAAATGTGGTATATACGTGCAATGAAATGTAATTCATCCTTAAGGAAGATAACATGCAGCATGTTATCTACAGATGAAACTTGAAGATATTATGCTAAGTGAAATAAGCCAGTCACAAAAAGGCAAATAGTGTATGATGTGAGTTATATGAAGTGTCTAAATAATCATATTTACAGCCATAAAATGTAGAATGGTGGTTGCCCAGAACTTGGGGGAAAATAGTGATGAATAATACTTGAGTGGTTAGAGAATATCAACTTTACAAGGTGAAGAGGGTTCTGAAAATGGATAGTGGGGATGGTTGTACAATATTAGAAATATGATTAATACCACTGAGCTGGGTACTTAAAAAAGTTTGAGACTGCAAATTTTATGTTCTGTGTATTTTACTGCAGTAAAACACATTGGAAAAAAGTAAAATTGCTGGATCAAAATATATGCATATTGTCAAAATCATTAATGTCCATTATCAAACTGACAGAAAGTTTGTACCTATTTCTGATTGGAAGGGTCATTTGTCCTTTAAGAAACTGTTATGCTAAAGTACCTCTCTCATGTATGTCTTTCCCACACACTCTTTAGTTAGGTCCCCTGAGAGCTTGTAAAACACTGCTACCTTCTTGAAGGTAGATATGATTATGGAAGTTTTAGGAAGAGGGCATAATTTTAACAATCACAATGTGGAGGAGAGTGCATGTACATGTGCATGTTGCATGGCTATCCCTTGCTGGCTACGGATGCTCGTGAAATTAAAATGGTCCTTGGTTTTAGGAGGTGTGAGAATATACTGAAACAGCAGAGGTCAAGTCAAAGACCCATCTAAGACATAAGATTTGGGAAATAGGTTATGGCCACTATACTGGATAGAAGAGTGCATTTTTCAGAATTGTCTGACCATAGATAGTCCTGGAGCTCTACCTGCCATTCCATTCCTGATTAATATCTATTGCCTTTGAATGATTTGATTGTAGGTTTGCTAATTATTATATTATTAACAAGGTGAGTGGACTTCCCTGGTGGCTCAGACGGTAAAGCATCTGCTTACAATGTGGGAGATCCAGGTTCAATCCCTGGGTCAGGAAGATCTCCTGGAGAAGGAAATGACAACCTACTCCAGTATTCTTTCATGGAAAATCCCATGGATGGAAGAGCCTGGTAAGCAACAGTCCATGGGGTCACAAAGAGTCGGACATGAGCAACTTCACTTTAGCAAGGTGAGAGCATCCAGTAACCTAAGCAACCATCTGTGGTGCTGATGTGGCTTAATGTTAGCCAGCTGTTTTCTCCGCTTGTTGGAATGTTCTTGACTCATTTTCTTATCATCAAAAGATTGTAAATATTCCATCACCTCTTCCTTCTTATCTTGCCTATTTCTTCTTACATTTTACTAATCAAGCCTGACTTCCTAAGGTCATTGATAATTCTGATATTATGCTCTGCTTCTACAAAAATAATATACATAATGCTTCCAAACATATATTTATTCATTACATTCCAATTTCCATTTTTATAGTTTAATTTATCTTTAATCAATTTTGAGATGAATTTGAAGTAAGGTTCCTTTTTTCTAACTACTTAATAATACAATTATTATGCATTAAGTAATTTATATTTTCTCTATTGACCTAAAAATAAAATTCTATCATATGCTGTTACCTTGTTCAGTTCAGTTCAGTTCAGTCGCTCAGTCGTGTCCAACTCTTTGTGACCCCATGAATCCCAGCACGCTGCCCTCCCTGTCCATCACCAGCTCCTGGAGTTCACTCAGATTCACGTCCATCGAATCAGTGATGCCATCCAGCCATCTCATCCTCGGTCGTCCCCTTCTCCTCCTGCCCCCAATCCATCCCAGCATCAGAGTCTTTTCCAATGAGTCAACTCTTCGCATGAGATGGCCAAAGTACTGGAACTTCAGTTTCAGCATCATTCCTTGCAATGAAATCCCAGGGCTGATCTCCTTCAGAATGGGCTGGTTGGATCTCCTTGCAGTCTTAGATTTCTGCATTTTCTCTTCAGTTTCATCGTTGTGTCTTCCCAGGTCGATACTGATACAATATTGTTAATTGTATTATAACTATGCATTATGGCATCTGGCAATGAAAGTGACCTTTTATATGCTTGTTTCTGCATTGTGTGTGTGTGTGTGTGTGTGTGTGTGTGTGTGTGTATGTGTGTGTGAGGGAAAGGCTGGATAATTTTTTTCTCTACTGTATGTTCTTTAAGATGACCGTTAACTTCATTTTGTTGAGTTACAAGATTATCTACCTGATATTTTGTATAGAGCTATCTGAAATTTTAGAAATTAACCTTGAAAAAATTTATTTCTTTATAAATACTGCTTTTCCCTTGTCTTCCCCACCTCTGTTCCAGTAGGAACATAGTATGCTTCTCAGTTCATATGATTTTAAAAGTATTCCTGGACTTCCCTGGTGGCCCAGTGGTTGAGAGTCTTCCTGCCAGTGCAGGGGACATAGGTACAGTCATTGGTCCAGGAGGGTTCCACATGCCACGAGGCAGCTGAGCCTGTGCTCTGCAATAAGAGAAGCCACTGCCACGAGGAACCTGCACACTGCAATGAAGAGTAGTCCCTGCTCTTCGTAACTAGAGAAATCCCATGTGCAGCAAGGAAGACCAACTTACCCAAAAATAAATAAATAAATCTTCGGGAAAAAAAAAAAAAAAAAGTATTCCTAAGAGATGTGTATAAGAGACAGGTAATAAATACTGCTTTTCCCTTGTCTTCCCCACCTCTGTTCCAGTAGGAACATAGTATGCTTCTCAGTTCATATGATTTTAAAAGTATTCCTGGACTTCCCTGGTGGCCCAGTGGTTGAGAGTCTTCCTGCCAGTGCAGGGGACATAGGTACAGTCATTGGTCCAGGAGGGTTCCACATGCCACGAGGCAGCTGAGCCTGTGCTCTGCAATAAGAGAAGCCACTGCCACGAGGAACCTGCACACTGCAATGAAGAGTAGTCCCTGCTCTTCGTAACTAGAGAAATCCCATGTGCAGCAAGGAAGACCAACTTACCCAAAAATAAATAAATAAATCTTCGGGAAAAAAAAAAAAAAAAAGTATTCCTAAGTAATTTTGCTATTGTATAAATTTAAGACCTGGATTGTCTTTCCTTCTTAAGCTTCTTTCTATATATTTTATATTCTTGTTTCAATATATAAACTCAATATCCAACAACAATTACTTATAATGCCCCAAACCACTCACTTATCTTATTTCACTTATTTTTCCAAAATGTCTTATGATGTGGATATTATCATTATTTGTTTTTTGAAGGGGAAAAAACAAACAAAATGGAAGCTTAATAGTTTTAGGAATTTGCTCAAATTCACCTCATGTGTGTCCTCTTACTTACTATGTCAGGGAACCTAAATTTTAGAGAACAGAAGAATTACCTGGAAAATAGCCTAAAATTTTAGATTTCTTGGCCTATGTGCTGAGATTTTGATCCTGAGGATTTTAAGAACGTGTACCTGCCTTCCCTCAGCCTGGTGTGGATGTTGTCATCTACACCTTGGACAATACTGCACTGAGGTTGGTATCATGTGGACGATGTCTTTTCCCATTCTGTTTTCTTATGGTTATATTGCTAGAATATTAACAGGAAATAAATGAGTGCTTGTATATTTTATATCTTGCCACCATGTAAGCCACCATATACATTCAATATATACAAAAATTTTCACTTCATCCATTTGGGATAATGAGATAGATGATCAGTACCCGGCACAGTGTCCCAGTAGCTGTTAAATAAATTACCTGAAAATATTGTACATTTACTTTGTTTGATAACATTCATATTCACATTGATTAGGTATTTTCTATTAGCTAAAACATCCAGAATAACTTTAACTCACAGCTTCAGCACTTTGTTCTCTTTTGTCCCTGCTCCTCAACATTCATCACAGACAATAAAGGGTAAAAAAGATAGAAATTCTGATAGAATATAGCTATTTTCCTTAATGGCAATTGAGCTATTATCCATTTTACTGAATGTAATTATTTTTTGTAAATATTTGTATAATTTAAAATATTTTTAAAAACATATCTTGAAATTTACTTTGATATTGAAATTATTAAGGGAATAGGTCCGTAAAGTATTTTTCCAAAACAAGCCATGAAGCTAAGGGAAAAAAAGAAATGTAGCGTAAAAGATTTTTTTTTAAATGTTACCTAAGGTCTAGCTCCTGAGGTCAACCCCCTTAATTTCCAACCAAAAGACATAAATTCACCACACTATTAAGAGACACAAGAAGAGTCTTTTCAGAATCTGGAATGAATCTCAGAGGTGTTCATTCCTGTAAGTTTTACACAAAGCTTACAGCAACATGGAGCTAATTAGCATGGAGAGGACAAAAATCTTATTGGTGTAGATATGGAAAGAATTGAAGGAGAAAAGTTGGAAATGACAAGTGTATAGTAGCAAGAACTTATAGACTGGTTGCACAGAGGAGCTGAGAATTTAAGCAAAAGGGGGGAAGCACAGTGGTATCAAAAGAAGAATTCCTTTTGATGAGAATGATAATAAAGCTGTTTGAAACATTAAGGAGTGACCCAGAAGAATGGAGGAAAAACTATTGATGCAAAAGAAGGGGATCAGAGAGAGAGAGAGGCTGGGTGGAAGTAAGCAAATGGAAATGAGATGTGGTGAACAAGTTAAGACGTTAGCTTCAGTATTCTGATAGGAGAGAAAGAACTCGGTGGGCACAGATTCAGGTGGATGGCTAACTGTGAAGAAAGGAGCTGCCTTAACTGCTTTATTTTCTCAGTGGAGGGAAGTCGGGTGACCATTGAGAAGGATGGGGGAAGGCACGGGAGGTGTGAAGAGGAGGAGTCCACCAAGAGGGAGGGGAAGTGAATGGTGAAGAGAGTTCCATATTATGCCCCACAGCATGAAGGAAGGTCATATCACCGCCTCTGAGGCTAGTGGCTGTGAACTTGATGGAGACAGAGCAGTATGACAACATGATTTCCCATCCAACTGAGTTGCTTGACCTTCAGTGCAGAGTAATCCTGTCAAAATAATAATGAGGTTACAACATGTAGTAAGGATACTCCCTGCCCTCCAGCCTCTGAGGCCTCCTCTTCCATTCTTCCCACTTGATGGGACACCTGAAAAAGAGCTGCACTCTTCAGTGAATGAAGAGTGTGGTGAGTCCAAAGGGAGAGAAGGCAAAATGGACTTGCCTAGGTGAAAATCTCATTCCTGTCATTAGTAAAAGAATGAAAGAAAACTTGACAGGGTCAGAAAGCACTGAGACAAATGTGAGATGTGGCCAACTTGTTATGATACGAAATTCGAGGTGAGGATTATTTGAAATTGATCAAAAGGTGGATTGTTCACACACAGCAGGACTGTTCTAAGTTAGTAGCATCAAGTATATTTATGCAGATGTAAGCTTCATTGTGAGAAACCTGATGCTGGGAAAGATTGAGGGAAGGAGGAGCAGGATGAGATGGCTAGATGTATCACCAACTCAACAGACATGAGTTTGAGCAAACTCTGGGGGATGATGAAGGACAGGGAAGCTTGGCATTCTGCAACTCTTTGCATGAGGTTGCAAAGAGTTGGACATGACTTAGAAACTGAACAACAACAAACCTCTTGATGTGTGCATTCAACTAGAGCCTGCAGCTTGGGCCATAAAACATGCTCAAATAGTGTATCAACAGTGTTGCTAACTTTGTCACTGATCCTATAAAATCTCCACACTCTTTGCCTCCACTTCGTGATTTTCTAAAAAAAAAAAAAAGACTTGTTTTTAAATGTTCTTAATAGTCAAATAAATGTAAATAGCTCTTTCTGGGTAAACATCTCAATTAGTAAAGAAAGCTAATCTCCAAGGTGTGTCAAGACCTCCAGGCAATTGTGCTTGAGTGGGAGGAGGGGTCTCTGAGGCACAGCCATTCAGAGTCACCAGAGGGACATCTGCCATCCTCACAGGACTTGGGCAGCCTCCTGGGGTGCTCACTAGCTGCTGCAAGCTGGCCTGGGGGTTTGGGGCCAGCTTAGAAGAAACTGCTGCCATCCTGCCCTGTGACCACCCTTCCCTGCAGGGGAGGCTGGAGACATGGCGTGTGCTGGCTTCAGGAGTGAAGGCAGCCCGGGGCAGCAGTCTCCACTGTCCTGCCATTTGTTGTCCTGAGACAGACCTATTTTGTATGTTTTATTTTTAACTGGAGTTCTGGACTTAACTCCCTGATACACTGAACAAAGTAACACATGGCTATTGATTTCCTCACTTCAGTTCTATCCACTCAGGTGAACTTTATCTAAAGATCGTGAAGTTTATGAAAAACAGGGCTTCATAAGAGCTCCTTTTGGATTCCTCTTCTACAGCAGGCAGACAGAGGGTCAGAGTAGCTGGATGGTTTAAAAACAAAAATTCAAGAACAAGCGCCTGACTTGAGAACTGCAGCAAGTGGGGTGAATCTAAAAGTTCCTGTGCTCATGTTAGTTATCCATCCTGCTCCTGGATCAGTAAGGAGACCAGAGACTTCATCTCGGGTAATAAACCATCAGTCACTTTCAGAGAAATCATTGTCACTTCCACACTTTGTATAAATTTAATGTTTTCAGTTCTATGGTGTAGCTTGCTAAAGATGTGCACAGATGGATTTCAAACAGATTTCAAATTCTATGGAAAGCATGTCTTACACTTACAGATGTGGAAAAATAAGTACACAAAATTCTTACAGAAAATTAGTGTCCTAACTCTAGTTGAGTAAAGCCCATGTGACTAATCAAATGAAGATAGAAAAAAACAGGGAAACCCTGAATACGATTTCAGACACACTCGCTGAACTTTCTCTATACCAGAGTGGGAAGGCTGAATGGGTTCTCTCTTTTTCTTTCTTTCTTTATTATTTTTTAAATTCCAAATTCTCTTTACAAGAAAGGTTGCTGTTTTCTAATTTTCTTAATACTCAAACATCTTTTATTATTGCCAGTTGACTTGACAGGACAAAAAAGAGAAGGTATCCTCTAAGCGTGCCTGAACTTTGCTATACTGTAGCAGGCTGCTATTCTGACTCATAGCAAGAGAAACACCAGCTCAGGAGAAGGGAAAGAGCCAGTGTGCATATGTCAAGAAGATTTGTGCCTCTTTGAAAAATAACAACTTTCCCTTCACATTATAAAAATCTCAAGCTCAATGTGAATAATTTGTAAATAAAACAGAAAAAAATATATACTTTTGAATCTACTGCTTATAGATTGCAAATTACTGCCTCATCACTAAGGCACAGGGATATTCATCCTAATTTTTTAACTTCAAATCATTCCTCAATTCGTTTTGTGTATGATGTTTTTAAAACCATGTAGTTGTTCTCATACTGGTAGATCTAGTCTAAAGGTTGCTAAGGGCAGGTTGGTGCACATCATCTCTTCAGTACAATTTTTAGTATGGTGCAGACATTTAACAGGGGCTAAACAAGGAGTCCCTATTTGTGAGAACTTGGAAAATTCTGAAAGAGATGGGTCCTACAAGACCACCTGATCTGCCTCTTGAGAAATCTGTATGCATGTCAGGAAGCAACATTTAGAACTGGACATCGAACAACAGACTGGGTCCAAATAAGAAAAGGAGTACATCAAGGCTGTATATTGTCACACTGCTTATTTAACTTATATGCAGTGTACATCATGAGAAATGCTGGGCTGGAAGAAGCACAAGCTGGAATCAAGATTGCTGGGAGAAATATCAATAATCTCAGATATGCATATGACACCACCCTTACGACAGAAAGTGAAGAATAACTAAAGAGCCTCTTGATGAAAGTTGAAGAGGAGAGTTGAAAAGCTGGCTTAAAGCTCGACATTGAGAAAACTAAGATCATGTCATACGGTCCCATCACTTCATGGCAGATAGATGGGGAAACAGTACAAACAGTGTTAGACTTTATTTTTCTGGGCTTCAAAATCACTGCAGATGGTGATTGCAGCCATGAAATTAAAAGACACTCCTTGGCAGGAAAGTTATGATCAAACTAGACAGCGTATTATAAAGCAGAGACATTATCTGGCCAACAAAGGTCCGTCTAGTCAAGACTATGGTTCTTCCAGTAGTCATATATGGATGTCAGAACTGGACTATAAAGAAAGCTGAGCACTGAAGAATTGATGATTTTGAACTGTGGTGGTGGAGAAGGCTCTTGAGAGTCCCTTGGACTGCAAGGAGATCCAACAAGTCTCTCCTAAAGGAGACTGGTCCTGTATGTTCATTGGAAGGACTAATGTTGAAGTTGAAACTCCAATACTTTGGCCACCTGATGCGAAGAGCTGACTCATTTGAAAAGACCTTGATGCTGAGAAAGATTGAAGGCAGGAGAGAAGGTGATGACAGAAGATGAGATGTTTGAATAGCATTACTGACTCGATGGACATGGATTTGGGTGGACTCCGGGAGTTGATGATGAACAGGGAGGCCTGGAGTGAAGGTTCAGGGGGTTGCAATGGGTCGAACATGACTGAGTGACTGAAGTGAACTGAAACAAGGGGCAGGTGCTCTTAGTATTGATGAAATGCAATGTTTTCCTATTCTATAGCCTGGTTCTTTGACATAGTGGGCAGATGAAAAACTCTGATGCCTGGTAGAAGTTCCCACAGGGCATCATTCTGTGTCTGACCTGCCTAAGCATTTCGCTTATAGGGGCTACACCTTCCAAGATGCAAGGTGTCATTGACGGTTTTCCCTGAAAGGCTACTGCAAGGATGTGTGACCTGGGCAATTGTACAGGGCCTCCCTCAAATTGCCCATTCTCAGAACCGTCCTGTACTTGTTTTTATGCTCTGCTGCAGCCATCTTGAAACTCTTACAAATTTGTCTCTCATTCACAGAGTTAGAGAATGAACTCATGGTTGCTAGGGGGAAGGATGGGGCAGAAGGAATATTTAGGGAGTTTGGTATGGACATGTATACACTAGAGTTTCCCAGGTGGCTCTAGTGGTAAAGAAGCTGCTTGCCAATGTAGGAGATACAAGAGACGTGGATTTGATCCCTAGATTGGGGAGCTCCCCTGGAGAAGGAAGTGGCAACTCACTCCAGTATTCTTGCCTGAAAAATTCCATGGGCAGAGGAGCCTGGCAGGCTACAGTTTATGGGGCCACAAAGAGTTGGATGTGACTGAACACACACACATGACATGCTGCTATATTTAAAATGGATAAGCAACAAGGACCTACTGTATAACACATGGAACTCTGCTCAATGTTATATGGCAGCTGGGATGGGAAGGAAGTTTGAAGGGGAGTGGAAACATGTATATGTATGACCAAGTCCCTTCACCGTTCATCTGAAACTATCACAACATTGTTAATCAGCTATACCTCAATACAAAATAAAAGTTTCAAAAAAGAATAATTTTTTTTTGGGGGAAATAATTTATTATTTTTTTATTTTTATTATTTTTAAAATTTTTACTTTTACTTTATTTTACTTTACAATATTGTATTGGTTTCGCCATACTTAAAAACAAAACAAAACAAAACAAAAAAGTCACTCAAAATTTAAAACAATGACCAATCAAGAATTCTCCACCCACCTTGGGGAAGTGATTTCATGTAAACAGGATTTGTTCATTTACACTAACTCTAGTTGGAAGAGCAGGACTCAGGTTGTAATTTTCCAGGCTTCAGAGTCCAGAGTCCCCCCCCCCCACTAAAGCCTACTTGTCTGACTGGAGTCCCAAGTGGCTGTTATCATGCTCTCATCCTAGCTCAGGATGGCTGTGGCCTGTGTTCTGTATGAGCAACGTAAACAGGAACATGGAGGCACAAGCATCCTCAGGAAGAAAGTGTTTAGCACTAGGTCTTTCAGAGCTGGATCCCCAATCAGGCTCCCAGGAGTGGCATGCAATTACCCTGTGGTTTAAAATTTTTTCTACCACGTATGAGCAGACGCACAAGGAAGTTCTCTGCAAAGACCAAGAATGCTATAACAACAATGGCATCTTACATATTTTGGAGAAAAAAAAAAAGAGAGAATAGTCTTGCCAAGAAAGATTTCAAGAGTGCAAAGAACACTTTGATGTCATTTTCACATGTCAGGAGAGTGTCTACATAAGTATGGCAGAAAATCTGTGGGCCTGAGAACAGGAGACCTGTCAGCCTTTGCACATGTTTAACATGGACATGTCATATACCTGGGAGAATGCCAGCTTTGCGTCTCTGATCATCTGTGAGCTCTGACAAGGTCTCAAGTATGTGGAAAACAAAGAAGGAAGTCTGACTGAGCTGCTTCTGGCAGTAGGGGGGAAAGCAGGAAGGAGCTTTGTGCATATCTTCTGCTTCCATTGAAGATCTTGGCTAATTTGAATTCCTTCTTGATCAGTCCCCCATCCTTAAAGGAAGGAAATGAGATACACTTTTCATGGAAAAGAGAACATGGGCAGATACCAGGAGGCATAAAACCCTTCCAAGAATGAAAATGATGTTCCAGGTACTTTCCATGGAAGAAACAATTCAGTCCTCACTTTTTCCATAAGGAAGTTACTGTCAAGGAGCTCCATTTCCAGATAAGTCCACCATGGCTAATCCTCCTAGCTCCTCCCTTTACTTTGGTCATATTAGATAACACCAATTTGTGTAACAGTCTTAAAGAGTTTTGTGAGAATTCTTCATTATGACCCTTCCATATTGGATGACTCTGCACAGCATGAGTCATAGCTTCTTGAGTTAATCAAAGAGCTTCTTTAAGACAAGGCTGTGATCCACGGCCCTTTCCAAGATAATTAGATCATAAAGAAGAGTTCTGAGAAAACTGTCATCCAGTGGAGAAGGAAATGGCAACCCATTCCACTCTTCTTGCTTAAAGAACCCATGGACAGTATGGAAAGGCAAAAAAGATATGACACCAAAAGATTTAAAGGTATCCAATATGCTACTGGGGAAGACCTGAAGACAATTACTAATACATCCAGTTAGAATGAAGTGACTGGACCAAAGGAGAAATGATTATCAGCTGTGGATATGCCTAGTGGTACAAGTAAATTCTATTATTATAAAGAATAGGAAACTTGAATGTTAGATCTATGAATCAAGGTAAACTGGACATGGTCAAGCAGGAGATGGAAAGAGTGAATATTCACATTTTAGGAATCAGTGAAATGGATGGGAATGGGAGAATATAATTTTAATAGTTATTATATCTATTATGATGACGCAAAAGTAATTATGGTGGTGCAAACATAATTGGATGCTGGGGTCCAGCCCCGGTGGATCCAGGGAATTCAAAGAGGAGACAACCTCGGTGAGGAGAGACTTATTTATTTAGAAATATAAAGAGAGATTAGGAGAGAATAGTGTAACAGAGAAAATAGAGGAGAAAAGAAGCTGTATTCCTTGGTTTACATAGAAAGCCAATAAAGTCCCGAGACAAAGGACTTGCACCGTCTACGTAGGCCACAGGCACCCATTTGAATAGCAGAAGGTGCCCCCACCTTGGGCTCCCTCTTGCGTGGGTCTTAAAAGCCCAGGCAAATAAGTAGACACGGCGAGCCTCTATGCTGCAGAAGGAAATTCAGACTGAAAAGGGTGAAAAAGAAAACAATGACATGGGGGAGCCAAGCATCAGTGTAAGACCCACAACTTTATTTTCAAAGACAGTTTATATACCCCAAGTTGTACATAAAGAAATAATGGAATATGCAGAGTTATGCAGGGGTAGCAGTCCTGACACTTATTGAGACCAGGTTTTCTTGCATACATATACAAAATGTCTCAGGTGATTTACATTATCTTCTGGCCAAGAGGCCTGTTAACATTTTTATGGCTCTTTTCCTAGATAAATGTCTATCAAGTAGAAAACTCATTTTCCCCTGAAGTGCTTTTTATTTAATCTCCATCACCCTCAAAGTACTAAATAAAGTTACAGTCTTGTAGAACAAAGGTGCAGTGGGTTATAACAAAGAAAGTACTTAACTTAAAGATATAATGTTCTAATGCCAGGACTACTACCTGTTTTTTCTACATATCAACTATATCAACAAATAAAAGATATGAAAACTTGGAAGCAAATATTGGCTTAACAATGAAACCCTTAATCAGTGCTATTCTAATGATTTAGACCCCTCGGAAGACCCTACATTCCTAGGATATTTTAAGCTTCCTATGCCTCTCGCAGTCAGGAGGCTGTAAACAATCACATACGTAGCTGTAAGAGTCCAGATAAACCTGTCAGGCAGGCTAAAAAGCCATCAGAGGGGTTTTTAGATTGAAGCACTCTTATTATGCCTAGGAGACTTATTATCTAAATGCTCTAAATTAACGTTTTCCAGAAAAAGGTGGTGGGGGGACAGCCCCCTGTTAATGTCAGAGGAATTGGTGAAAGGCATAATATAGTAAGGCAGACAGATTCTGGTTTTGATGTAGATGCTCAAGTAGGTCCAGGGAGGTTTCCTTGAGATCCAACTCTCCTTTGCCTGTCGGGTCTCTTCCTCATGACTTTTGCCATGGGCGAGATTCCTCGTGCTGGCTCCTGGTGATTGGAGTTCAAAGAAATTGCAGTTGGTAATAATAATTGTTATTGGTACAAAAATAACAGAGATTCAAAATATCTTTTATGCCTAATTGCACCAAATTGTGGCTTTGAACCTTTTGCAGTAATAGCAATTACTTCTGCACCAACTGTCAAAATTTTTGCACCACCAACCACAATTATTTTTGCACCACCAACTTCAATTACTTTTGTACCAAATTAATACTACTGTGGGTAAAAATCCCTTAGGAGAAATAGAGTATCCCTCTTTGTAAACAGTTAGTCTGAAATGCAGAAATTGGGTGCAATCTCAAAAATGGCAGAATGATCTCAGTTTATTTCCAAGACAAACCATTCAACATCACAGTAATCCACGTCTGTACTCCAACCACTGATGTAAAAAAAAACTGAAGTTGACTGGTTCTATGAAGACCTACAACACCTTCTAGAACTAACACCAAAATAAATAAATAAATAAATAAATAAAGAAAGAAAGAAAGAAAGAAAGAAATTCCTTTTCATCATAGGGAATTGGAATGTGAAAGTAGGAAGTCAAGAGATTCCTGTAATAACAAGTAAGTTTGGTCTTGGAGTACAAAATGAAGCAGGGCAAAAACTAATGGAGTTTTGTCAAGAGAAAATGCTGGTAATAGCAAACACCCTTTTCCAACAACACAAGAGAGGACTTTACAAATGAGCATCATCAAATAATCAGTTTTGAAATCAGATTGATCATATTCTCGGCACCTGAAGATGAAGAAGCTCTGTACAGTCAGCAAAGACAAGAACAGGAGTTGGCTAATTGTGGCTTAGATCATGAGCTTGCTATTACAAAATCCAGACTTAAATTGAAGAAAGTAGGGAAAACCACTAGGCCATTCAAGTATGACCAAAGTCAAATCTCTTGCAGTAGAGATGAATAAATTCAAGGGATTAGATCTGGTAGACAGAATACCTGAAGAACTATGGGCAGAGGTTCATAATGGAGGCATAATGTAAAGGAGGCAGTGACCAAAACCATCCTAAAGGAAAAGAAATACAAGGAGGCAATGAGGTTGTCTGAGGAAGCTTTATAAATAGCTGAGGAAAGAAGAGAAATTAAAGGCAAAGGAGACAGGAAATGATAAACTCAACAGAATGCCAAGTTCCAGAGAATACCAATGAGAAATCTGAAGGCTTCCTTAAGTAAACACTGCAGAGAAGAGAGAAAAACAATAGAATGAGAAAGACCAAAGATCTTGTCAAGAAAACTAGAGATATCAAGGGAAAACTTCATGCAAAGATGGGCAAGATAAAGGACAGAAACCATAAGGACCTAACATAAGCAGAAGATATTAAAAAAAGGTGGAAAGAATACACAGAAAAACTATACAAGAAAGGTTTTAATGACCCAGATAACCATGATGATGTGGTCACTTACCTAGAGCCAGACATCCGGAGTGTGAAGTCAAGTGGGACTTAGGAAGCATTATTACAAAGCTGGTGAAGGTGATTTAATTCAAGCTGAACTATTTAAAATCCTAAAAGATGATGTTAAGGTGCTGCACTCAATATGTCAGTTTGAGGGCATCACTTTGCCAACAAAGATAGGTAAAATCAAAGTAATCGTTTTTCAAGTAGTCATGTACGGATGTGAGAACTGGACCATAAAGGAGGCTGAGTGCTGAAGAATTGTGCTTTCAAACTGTGGTTCTGGAGAAGACTCTTGAGAGTCTCTTGGACAGCAAGGAGATCAAGCCAGTCAATCCTAAAAGGAATCAGTCCTGAATATTCATTGGAAGGACTGAAACTGAAACTGAAGCTCCAGTACTTTGGACACTTGGTGCAAAAAGCTCACTCCCTTGAAAAGGCCCTGAGGCTGGGAAAAATTGAGGACAAAAAGAAAAGGGGGTTAAAGAAGAGATGGTTGGATGGCATCATCAACTCAATAGACATGAATGAGCAAACTCTGGTAGATAGTGAAGGACAGGGAAGCCTGTGGTGCTGCAGTTCATGAGGTCTCAAGGAGTCAGACATGCCTGAGTGATTGAACAACAACAACAACAATATGTCTGCAAATTTAGAAAACTTATCAGTGGCCAGAGGACTGGAAAAAGTCAGGTTTTTTTTTTATTTCATTTATTTTTATTTTTTAAAAATTTTACTTTATTTTACTTTATAATATGTATTGGTTTTCAGCCCCCCAAAAGGGCAATGCCGAAGACCGTTCAAACAATGTACACATACGTTAATTCCACATGCCAGTAAAGTCATGCCCCTAATCCTTCGACCTAGGCTTCTGCAGTATGTGAACTGAGAACTTCCAGATGCACAAGACGGTTTCAG
This sequence comes from Madoqua kirkii, assembly GCA_006408675.1. Taxonomy (NCBI): domain Eukaryota; kingdom Metazoa; phylum Chordata; class Mammalia; order Artiodactyla; family Bovidae; genus Madoqua; species Madoqua kirkii. The sequence continues at coordinate 27,518 of SJYC01054049.1, forward strand.
AAAAGGCAGAGAAACCAAAAATCAAACTATCAGCATTCATCGGATCTAGAGAAAGTGAGGGGACTCCAGAAGAGCATGTACTTCTGCTTCATTGACTATGCTAAAGCCTTTGACTGTGTGGATCACAACAAACTGTGGAAAATTCTTAAAACAATGGAAATACCAGGTTACCCTACCTGCCTCCTGAGGAACCTGTATGCAGGTCAACAAGCAACAGTTATTACAACATATAAAACAATTGACTGGTTCAAAATTGGGAAAGGAGTAAAACAAGTGTGTATATTATCACCCTGCTCATTTAACTTATATGCAGAGTACATCATGAGAAATACTGGATTAAATGAGTCACAACCTGGAATCAAGAGTGCTGGGAAAAATTTCAACAACCTCAGATATGTAGATGATACCACTCTAATGACAGAAAGTAAAGAAGAACTTAAGAGATTTGATGATGGAGGAGAATGAAAAGGTTGGTTTGAAACTCAACATTAAGAAAACTAAGATAATGGCTTCCAGTCCCACGACTTCATGACAAATGGAAGGGGAAAACATGGAAGCAGTGACATATTTTATTTTCTTGGGCTCCAAAAATCACTGCAGAAAGTGACTACAGCCATGAAATTAAATGATGCTTGCTCATTGGAAGAAAAGCTATGACCAACCTAGACAGCATGTTACAAAGCAGAGGCACTACTTTCCAACAAAGATCTGCATAGTCAAAGCTATGTTTTTTCCAGTAGTCATGTATGGATGTGAGAGTTGGAACATAAAGAAGACTGAGCAGCAAAGAACTGATGCTTTCAAACTGTGGTATTGGAGAAGATTCTTGAGAGTCTCTTGAACAACAAGGAGATCAAACCAGTGAATCCTAAAAGAAATCAGCCCTGAGCAATCATTTAAGGGACCAGTGCTGAAGCTGAAGCTTCAATACCTGGCCACTGATTCACAGAGCCAACTCAGTGGGAAAGATCCTGATGCTGAGAATTATTAAGGCAAAAGGAGAGAGGAGTGACAGAGGATGAGATGGTTAGATAACATTACCAACTCAATGGACATGAATTTGAGCAAACTCTGAGACAGTGGAGGAAAGAGGAGTCTGGTGTGTTTCAGTCCATGGAGTATCAAAGAATCAGACATAACATAGTGACTGAACAGCAACAACAACAACTTAAAGAATTGGCTAAAGTAAGTGTTGCTCAATTCTTTTGAAACATGGTCCTCCTTTCTGATTTTGATTAGAGTTTTGTGTCTGAAAGTGTGGTCTGCTTGTTTAGTGATCAAAAGTCAATAAAGAGGCAAATTTCATGGAAAAAATGATCTCTGAACTTGTGTTTTGTCAGTGAAGCCTGATGGGCCAATTGAGAGTGCTTTGGATAAAAAAGAAATATGCATGGTCTGTGTGTTGCCATTTCCCTTCCCAATCCCACAGGACATCAGTGCCCTCAGGGACTCACAGTGATATCAAGCATGTTACCTCTCTGTTTGAGTAAGCAGGGTATTGACAACCCTTAGCAATCACACTTATCTGAATTAGAATTTGCTTTGAATGTCGAACAATGTCTTTGCACTCTATGAAACATGGATAACCATAGAAACCTTTCTTATTCTTGTTGCTTTCTGACATTAGTCAACCATGTGTGCTGCAAAAGAAGTAAACTGAAATATAGTTTATTTTCCTTGAGCTTTTCCTTTTTATCAGCAAGCTAAAGGTAGGGAGTGTGATGGAATGTTCTTCAGTCAAGAGACAAAATAAAAGGTTTTGTGTAGTTTCCATTGTTTTGGTAAGAACAAAATACATATACATGGGCAATCTAGAAGATAAAAATGTATAAATCTTGGCTACTGAGTGGGTGTTTCACATGTTTTTTTTTTTTTTTTTCTGATAGTTGCTGCTTCCAATTAGGCACCCTAGTTTCAAGGAGGGAGATTGCTAACAAAGCAGTTTTCATTCACGCCATGGATAGTAACTGGTTCTCATGACCATGCTGGATTCTCAGCTTGGAATCCATTAACCTCTCTATGTCAGGCACTGTTTGGGGCACGGCACATTTAGGAACTTTATACTCCCAAAGGAATTTGTTGGGAGCCCTTGACTAAAGGGCCGTTTCACCTCAGCCACAGTCTTACTTCCAGGTCTAGCCAGATACCTGCTTGCTCCATCTTTAGACTTTGATAACTGTAATATTTTTATTATGAAGTTTGGAGAATTAAACATTATATAATACTTGTAACTGGTACTTTAATTACTTTTCCATCCTCTCTATTTGTAAAGATAAAGCTCAAAATCTGCCTGGTGATATATACCTTATTGTATGCCAAGGCATCTAAAGAATTTTCGGTCAATAAAAAGGTATACCCAAATCTTCATTCTCTTTGTTGTTCCCTTCATTCCCTTTGATGTTAGCTTATTAAGGTGCCACAGTAAAGTGAATTTTGTCTCTAATGGTTGATATCCAGATGGTATAAAAACATCCACTGTCCCAAAATATAGTCAAAAAGGTGCATTTACTTAATTTCTTTCATTACTCAAGTCAAAGCTTTAGATGTACAGTTCAGTTCAGTTCAGTCGCTCAGTCGTGTTCAATTTTTTGCGACCCCATGAATCGCAGCAAGCCAGGCCTCCCTGTCTATCACCAAATCCCGGAATTCACTCAGACTCACTTTGATCAAGTCAGTGATGCTATCCCGCCATCTCATCCTCTGTCGTCCCCTTCTCCTCCTGCCCGCAATCCCTCCCAGCATCAGAGTCTTTTCCAGTGAGTCAACTCCTCACATGAGGTGGCCAAAGTACTGGAGTTTCAGCTTTATCAACATTTCTTCCAAAGAAATACCAGGGCTGATCTCCTTCAGAATGGACTGATTGGATCTCCTTGCAGTCCAAGGGACTCCCAAGAGTCTTCTCTAACACCACACTTCAAAAGCATCAATTCTTTGGTGCTTAGCCTTCTTCACAGTCCAACTCTCACATCCATGCATTACCACAGGAAAAACCATAGTCTTGACTAGATAGACCTTAGTTGGCAAAGTAATGTCTCTGCTTTTGAATATACTGTCTAGGTTGGTCATAACTTTTCTTTCAAAGAGTAAGCGTCTTTTAATTTCATGGCTGCAGTCACCATCTGCAGTGATTTTGGAGCCTCCAAAAATAAAGTCTGACACTGTTTCCACTGTTTCTCCATCCATTTCCCATGAAGTGATGGGA
>SJYC01054051.1:0-63500 GCA_006408675.1 Madoqua kirkii
GTATGGCAGAAGCCAACACAAGAGTGCAAAGTAATCATCCTCCAATGAAAAATAAATTTTTAAAAATATATTTGAAAGAAGAATTTCCTATCTTGTTAAGGTAGAATAATATTCCACTGTATGTACAGCCATATTGTGTTAATCCATTCCTTCATGGATGAACATCTGGGTTGCTTCCAACTTTCAGCTATTGTGAATAATGCTGCTAAGGAACACAGGTGTGCAAATATGTCTTTGAACCCTATTGTCAATTATTTGGGGTATAAACCCAATGTGGCATGACTGGATCATGTGGTAAATGTATTTTTCACTTTTGAGGAACCACCATCCTGCATCCATAGCTGCTGCCCCATTTCACATTGCTACTCACAGTGCAGAAGGGTTCAGCAGCAGCATTTGAGCAAGAGCAAAACAGTCCAGAGAAGGGTATGACTTGTTCAAGAGTGCCACAGTGTTTGCAGGATCAAGGTTCTATTCATAGCTTCCTGGCCCTTTGAATGCTTGCTCTTAATCAAAATGGTAAACTTGGACTTTGGAGTATCAGGGATGGAAGCCCCCCTCATAATAACTGGTGGTCACTGGATCAGCCTAGCCCTGTGGTTCAGCAGCAGCATTTGAGCAAGAGCAAAACAGTCCAGAGAAGGGTATGACTTGTTCAAGAGTGCCACAGTGTTTGCAGGATCAAGGTTCTATTCATAGCTTCCTGGCCCTTTGAATGCTTGCTCTTAATCAAAATGGTAAACTTGGACTTTGGAGTATCAGGGATGGAAGCCCCCCTCATAATAACTGGTGGTCACTGGATCAGCCTAGCCCTGCAGATTGTGTAAGCAGAAGACATTTCATGTCCCAAAGCAGCAGGAAACAGTCTTTTCATTTCTGATTCAGAATGAACGTTAGTTCCCCTCTCTCCGGGCACTTGGGAGGCCACTGTAGTTTGATGCTTTGACTGAACTGAGCTACAGTCTGTTCAGTGCAGTTCAGTAGCTCAGTCGTATCCGACTGTGTGACCCCATGAAATACAGCATACCAGGCCTCCCTGTCCATCACCAACTCCCGGAGTTCACTCAGACTCATGTCCATCACATCAGTGATGCCATCCAGCCATCTCATCCTCTGTCATCCCCTTCTCCTTCCCCCAATCCCTCCCAGCATCAGGGTCTTTTCCAATGAGTCAACTCTTCACATGAGGTGGCCAAAGTATTGGAGTTTCAGCCTCAGCATCAGTTCTTCTGCGCCTCCCCTCAAATGTCATTCTGCCCCAGGACAGCTACTATTCCATGTCACTCTGCAAACAATGAAACAGAAAGTGTCCAGGTTTCAGGATCCCTGGTGAAGAAAAGTGCAGAGTCTGAGCGCTCTGCTCAGCAAGCCCCTAAAAGACTCACTTCACCCCTATCAAAGCGGGGAGGGAATAATGATGATAATTTGCCCTATTTTGCAGAGGAAAGGAGAAAAAAAGATGAAATGTAGTTTCATGAAAATCAGAGAAGCAGGGCTGGTTGATTTCAGTTCAAAAATCAGCATTCTTATTTATCCAACTTATACCAATTAAGCACCTATGATGTGCCAGGCTCTGTGTTGGAAGCTTTTCCTTCTGTAGTGGCAGAAGACTTGGCTTTCTAGATTCTTCAGCTGAGATAACAATTCAATTGACATAAGACAGTTGAACACAGTTAGTTTAATATGTATAGGAGCCCCATAAAAGTTTTTGAGGCTCAAAGACTATCAGACAATTGAGGCTTATATGACTCCAAGCTAAGGAGAAAGAGGTGGAAATCTGGGCCTTCAAATGGCAGGAAGACCATGCACAGAAGGATGAGAACAGCAAGTGCCTGGTGAACAAATATTTGCCCACTCCAAGCAGGTAAGTCTTTCTGAGATTAAAAAATTCTCTGTGATAATAGCTCTCTTCCTGGCATAATCTCCTAATCTGCATTAGTTTGAAGAATTAAGGGAGAGGTAAAGAGCTTCTCCTGAATCTAATGGGTCTTAATTAACTTTAGCTCAAAACAATTTACTGGTCAAAAGGCACATTTGGGGAGACATAATCCACTCCGTGTCACTTCTTTTTAAGCAAACTTTCCAGTAACTTTGAGACAAATTAGAAGTCTTCTCTATGATAGTAGAAACCAAATCTCTGAGATGGAGAGCTTGCCCAAAGTGTCCATTTACCACCTGCTCCCCATCACTTCCACACTCCATAGAATTGGACCCCCCAATGCCAAGGGCGGATGGACATTCTTAATGGCTTTGTCTTCTTTTCTCAACAGACTGCAGCCTCCTCAACTATGTCTAGGTTGTTGCTTCAGTTTGTTCGCCAGTTTGGTCAGAAGCTCATCCGCAAGCAGACCCTGGAACCCGAGTCTGTGAGACCCGAGGCTTATCTGAACACCCTAAACCTGGTGGTCATGGGTGTGGGCAGGATGCTGATAGCTGGCGTGTATATTCTGGCTGGTGCGGTGGCCAAGTACATAGCTGGACCAGCAACCATCATCTCGTTCTTGGTGGCTGCCCTGTTTTCTATGTTATCTGGGCTCTGCTATGTTGAATTTGGGGCCTGGGTACCATGCTCCGGTTCTGCCTATCTCTACAGCTATGTCACGATGGGTCAACTGTATGCCTTCGTCATTGGCTGGAACTCCATACTTCCCTTAATTACGGGTGAGACGATGGGCCAGCGAATGGTGTGGGGCTTAAGATTGGGAAACTATGTTGGAGGATTGGGTTCTCAGTCATTCAGGAGCACTTTATTCTTGGCCTCATGGAGGGAAGTTGATAATAGTGTGAGGAACATCCCACAACTGCAGTCACCTCGATTCTATCCTGTGTCCTTAAATGATGGACCATGAATCCAGAAGGTAAGGGAGCTGTAGGGAGAGGGTGAGAGGGAGGCGTGTCCCACAGGCTCATCCTCTCACCATAGTGAAGTCTTTGCTCTGTTGTTGCCTTTCTGGGATTTTCCTTTACCACTTGATTTCAAATTCCATGCCTATCCCAGCCCTCCCAGTCCCACTTTCTTGTTTTCTTTTCTTGTGTAACACTGATCAGCTCCTAATATATTAAAACACCTGACATTTTGGTGAGTCACTTGAGTCTACTCTCCCCAACCCATGAAAAGAAACTCTTTGATATTTTGTACTTTTTAGCAGGTATTTGTATATACTGGTATTTTATCTGTGTTTTTAGATCCTATGGCACATTAATTTTTGTCCATGAACGCTCCTTCTTCTGCCTCTGCAGGTACTGCTGTCTTGGCCAGGGTCTCGAGTTTCGTCTTTGACAGCCTGATTGGGAATCACATCTCTCAGGCATTACAGGAAACTTTCTCTCTGCACCTGCCTTACTCCCTGGCCACATATGCAGACTTTTTTGCCCTGGGCCTGGTGCTGCTGATGATAGGTAAGACAGGGCTCAACAACAAGATGGGAAGAGTGGGGTGTGGAGTGGGAGCTGGTGTAGGAAAGTCTTGATGTGGCAGAATGGTGGGGGATTAGAAATAGAAAGAAGGATCTTGAGACAGAAGCTAAGACATAAACCATTGTTTTCCACCCTTGGCATTATTGACAATTTGGGCTTATCAGTCTTTGGTGTGAAGGGACTGTCCTGTGAATTTTAATTTCTCTTTTTAATCATTATTGAGTGTTGAGTATCATCCTTGGCCTTTGCTCACTAGATACCAGTGACATCCACCCACCCCCAACCTTGGCAATCAGGGTGTCTCCAGACAGAGTCTAGGTCCCTTGGGGAATAAAATTACCCCAAGCTGAGAATCATTTACTTAGACCAACAAGTCTTCCTTTGTACTGAGGCCAAAGATTTTTTTTTTAATTGAGAGGAAGTTCACATAGCATAAAATTAACCACTTTGTAATTTTCCCAGCTTCAGTCAAATATAACTGACATGCAACATTGTGTAAGATTAAGGTGTACTTCTTGGTTTGTTAGACATGTATTCTGAGAAGACTGCCACAATAATTAACCATCTTAAAGTGCACAGTTCAGTAGCATTAAGCACATCTGTAATGTTGGGCAACCATCACCTCCATCTAGTTCCAAACATGTTCCACACCTCTGCACCCACTGAGTAATCAGTTTGTCCACCACCACCTACTACCAGCCCTAAGCAACTATTTCTCTGCTTCCTGTTGTTGTTCAGTCACTAAGTCATATCCAAGTCTTTGCAACCCCATGGATTACAGTATGCCAAGCTCCTCTGTCCTCCACTGTCTTCTGGAGTTTGCTCCAATTTACATCCATTGAATCAGTGATGCTATCCAACCATTTCATTCTCTGTCACCCTTTTCTCCTCCTCCCCTCAATCTTACCCAGCATCAGAATCTTTTCCAATGAGTCAGTTCTGTCTGTCAGATGGCCAAAATCTTGGAGCTTCAGTATCAGTCCTTCCAATAAATATTCAGGGTTGATTTCCTTTAGGACTGATTGGTTTGTTCCCCTTGCAGTCCAAGGGACTCTCAAGAGTCTTCTCCAACACCACAGTTCAAAAGCATCAATTCTTTGGTGCTCATCCTTCTTATGGTCCAACTCTCACATCTGTACATGACTACTGGAAAAACCAGAGTTTTGACTATATGGACCTTTGTAGGCAAAGTGATGGCCCTGTTTTTTAATATGTTGTCTATGTTTGCCATAGCTTTCCTTCCAAGAAGCAATTGTCTTTTAATTTCATGGCTACAGTCACTGTCTGCAGTGAGCCCAACAAAAGAAAGCCTGTCACTGATGCCACTTTTTCCTCTTCTATTTGCCAAGAAGTGATGAGACCAGATGCTATGGTCTTAGCGTTATGAATGTTGAGTTTAAGCCAACTTTTTCACTCTATTTCATTTTCATCAAGAAGTTCTTTAGTTCATGTCCATTTTCTACCATTAGGGTGGTATCATCCGCATATCTGTGGTTGTTGATATTTTTCCTGGAAATCTTGATTCCAGCTTGTGCTTCATCCAGCTTGGCATTTTGCATGACGTACTCTGCATGTAAGTTAAATAAGCAGGGTGACAATATACAGCCTTGATGCACTCCTCTTCCAATTTGGAACCAGTCCACTATTCTATGTCTGGATATAACTGTTGCTTCTTGACCTGCATAGATTTCTCAGGAGACAGGTAAAGTGGTCTGGTATTCCTATCTCTTTAAGAATTTTCAGTTTGTTGTGATACACACAGCCAAAATCTTTAGTGCAGTCAAATGAAGCAGAAGTATATGATTCATTTGTATTTCCTCCCACTTTCTCTGTGATCCTAAGAATGTTGGCAATTTGATCTCTGGCCCTTTGCATTTTCTTAACTCTGTTGTACATCTGAAAGTTCTTGGTTCCCATATTGCTGAAGCATAGCTTGAAAGATTTTGAGCATAACCTTGCTAGCATGTGAAATGAGTACAATTGTACAGTAGCTTGAACATTCTTTGGCATTGCCCTTCTTTGGGTTTGGAATAAAACTGATCTAGAAGTCCTGAAGCTACTGTTGAGTTTTCCAAATTTGCTCACATATTGAATACAGCACTTTCACAGCATCATCTTTTAAGATTTTAAATAGCTCAGCTGGAATTCCATTACCTTCACTAGCTTTGTTTGTACTATTGCTTCCTAAAACCCACTTGACTTCACACTCCAGGATGTCTGGTTCTAGGTGAATGACCAGACCATCTTGGTTATCCAGACCACTGAGACATTTTTTTGTATAGTTCTGGGTATTCTTGCCACTTCTTAATCTCTTCTGCTTCTGTTAGTTCCTTACCATTTCTATCCTTTATCATGTCCATCCTTTCGTGAAATGTTCCCTTAATATCTCCAATTTTCTTGAAGAGATCTCTAGTCTTTCCCATTCTACTATTTTCCTCTATTTCTTTGCATTGTTCACTTAAAATGGCTTTCTTGTCTCTCCCTGCTATTCTCTGGAATTCTCCATTCAGTTGGTTATATCTTTCCCTTTCTCCTTTGTCTTTCACTTCTCATCTTCTCTCAGCTATTTGTAAAGCCTCCTCAGACCCCCATTTGCCTTTTTGTATTTCTTTTCCTTGGGGATGGTTTTGATCACTGCCTCATGTACAATGTTAGGAATATCTGTCCCTAGCTCTTCAGGCAGTCTGCCTCCTGGATCTAATTCCTTGAGTTTGTCACCTCCCCTATATAATTATAATGGATTTTATTTAGGTCATACCTGAATGGACTAGTAGTTTTCCCTACTTTCTTCAATTTAAGCCTGAATTTTGCATTAAGGAACTGATGGTCTGAGCTACAGTCAGCTCCAGGTCTTGCTTTTGCTGACTGTATAGAGCCTCTCCACCTTAAGCTACAAAGAATATAATAAATCTGATTTCAGTATTGAACTTCTGGTGATGTCCAAGTGAGGAGTCATCTCCTGTATTGTTGAAAAAAGGTGTTTGTATGACCAGTATATCTACACATGTTTTGAATGTTTCATACTACCTCATTACAGGACTACTGCTTCTGGGAGTTCGTGAGTCAATCCTGGTTACCAAAATATCCATAGGAATAAACATTTTGGTTCTCATTTTCATTATCATCACTGGCTTCATTAAGGGAGATCTGCATAACTGGAAGCTCACAGAACAGGACTACAGACTGAACACATCTGGATCCAGAGACATCTATGGCTTAGGAGGGTAATATTGGCCATAATATATGGGTGACAGGCATGCAAAGCTGGTATAGTGTGGACTAAGGATATCTGGGCTGATGGATCCAGATGAAGTGAGTCCTGGAGCCCAGGACTTGAGGTATGAAGGGAGAAGCTCAGTAGAGATGGAAGAACACACCTCACTCACATTCTTTCTCTCTCTTTCTCTCACCATAGCTTGGGCCCTCTGGGTTATGGAGGGTTTGCACCTTTCGGCTTTGAAGGGATTCTCCAGGGAACAGCTACATGTTTCTACTATTTTTTTGGTGTTGATGTTCTTGCCACTAGAGGTAACATGGTCACTGTGTGTCCCATCTGAGGTTTGGGAACAGACTGGCTGCCCCTGGCTTAGGGGAAACCTGATTGAGGAGTCCAAGGAAGGGGATTTTTCCCAGTGTGTTTTCCTGACTCAACACTTCTTCCCTTCCTGTAGGGATAGAAGCTATAAATCCTCATCGTTCCATCCCCTGGAGCATCTTGACCACGATTTTCATCTGCTTTTTGGCTTACTCTCACTCACCCTGATGGTGCCCTACTACCTGATTCAGCCTCACAACCCTTTGCCACAAGCCATTCTCCATAGTTTGTGGCTTCCCGCCAGATATTTCATGATTATTGGCACCCTCTGCGCTCTTATATCCAGGTCAGTGCCATGGTTTTCTCCCTGTCTACTGTCAGATGCTCAGATCTCCCAACCCCTAGAATTACCAAGCCAACAAGAGCACAGACGTCCCAGTCTGTCCTGCTTCTCCACTTCCTTACGTGTTTCCATCTTCTCTTCTAGACTTTATAGCGCCGTGTCCAGAATGCCTCCTTTGATCTACACGATGGCAAAGGACGGGCTCCTTTTCCGGGTACTTACCAGGACCCATGTTCGCACAGGCATCCATGTTGTGGCCATGATGTCTGCTGCAAATCTTACAGGTTAAAAAAAAAATGAAATGCACGCTGTAACTTACATATTTCCAGCTGTTTCTCACTCCCTTCCTCACCTTGTTTGTGTGCTCATTCTAGGGCTCATGGCGTTACTCTTCAAGTACACAGATCTTGTGGATCTAGTGTCAGTCGGGACTCTGCTCGTTTACTCCCTGGTGGCATTTTCTGTTCTTGTCCTCAGGTGAGACCCCACTGCACCTTGGTAAGGAGTCTTGGAGATTAGCTGGGAGGTAAACGTCTTCTGCCTTCATGCTATCTTCTAAAAGTCCTGTTCTGCTTAAGACAGGACAGATGTGGAATAAGCTGTGTGATGTTGGGTAAGTAGGGGTGGCTGTTAATATTGCCTTAACACCTCTAATTCAGGTACCAGCCAGACCAGAATTTAAGCAAGAATGAGAACACACAGGGAGAAAGTGACTCGGGCTCTGAACCTGAAGCAAGAAACTCAAACATTCTAAAGAGTCTGTGGTTCCCTATCAGCACCACCCCCACTAGGAAATCTGGCCAGATTGTCTACGGATGTGCCTCACTACTCGGTGAGTAGTGGAATTTCTCTTTGGTCGTTTTCTGAAACTGACAGTATGGTGTTGGAGTGTGTGTTTTGTCCACTGAAGACTCTTGGTGTTGTGAGGGCCCTTGCTGAGGGCGGCAGCCTGGGGGGAGGTGTGACCCAAGGTCTCGGCATCTGTAGCTGCTGAAGGTGAACCTGCTCCCCTCCACCGTGACCCCTGTAGTGCTTCTCATGATAATCCTGAGCCTGATCCTGGTCCAGTGGTCCAGTCAGGAGTTTTCTGGAGACTCCGGGTACACACCAGGGGCTGTGCTGCTGCTGCTGCTCATCATTGGGATCACAGTCATCATCTGGAGGCAGCCACAGAGCACTATTCACCTTTATTTTAAGGTAAGTGACCTTATGTGCCCAAACTGTCCACCTGGAGTGAACATGCCTCATGGTCTAAACATCCAGGAAGTGAGGGGAACTGCTAAAACCAATGGACTCTTCCCTGATCCCCACTCAGTACTTTACAGACACAGTCTGAGCAGGCACTGGATGCACAGTCTGAAGGCTGGTCTTGCTCACGTGGTGTAGACTCTCTCATTCAGGCCTCTGGGCTGTGTTCAGGGATGAACTGACTCTGCCCACAGGTCCCTGCTCTGCCTGTCTTCCCACTGGTGAGCATCTTTGTGAACATTTACTTGATGATGCAGATAACTTCTCAGACCTGGGCCATATTTGGCATCTGGAATGTGATTGGTAAGTGGTTTTCTGGGATAAGGAGACCTCTTGAGTGACGGATCCCAAACTGAGCTCCCCTAAACTTCCTGACCACCATAACAGGAGGCCTATTGGACGTTTGTAACCAGGAAGAGCGCCTACTTATCCTTCTCATTTTCTCCTTTTCTTACTAGGATTTCTCATATACTTTGGATATGGGATCCGACACAGCTTATAAGAGAACAATGAGCAATAACCACTAGCCTGCACCTCCCAGACTCTTGACAAAAACACCCCTAGTGCTGAGTCATCTTAACAAAAGGTTATAGATGTTGTGTAGAATCCTTACATACATAGAAGGTGTCTTCTGCTACATGACACTCAGCCTCTATGGAGTGTGAAGGTGTATCCATCTACAACCCTGCTTTTATTGCCAGAGGACAAAGTGACTTTAATGTTGTCTAATTTTTAAGTAAGCTTTTCAAAGCATGATGTACATACAGAAAATTACATGCTTCTTAATTGTGCAGCAAGATCGATTTTCACAAAGAAAGTACAAGAACATAACAGCGGAAGAAAGAAAATATTAACCTGGCACCTGAGAAACAACTCCTTGTTCCCATCTCCAGCGTGAGCACCGAGCTGGCCACTTGGGGAGGAAACATAGGTAATCCTATATTGTGTAAGAGTTAAACTTTAAATATGAGGCCATCAATAAATTTGAAGTAAAAGGTCAGTTTTCATTCCAGTCCCAAGAAGGGTAAGCCAAAGAGTGGTCAAACTACCATACAACTGTGCTCATTTCACAGCCTAGCAAGGGAATGCTCAAAATCCTAAGCTAGACTTTGGCAATATGTGAACTGAGAACTTCCAGATACAAGCTAAGTTTTAAAAAGTAGATGAACCAGACATCAAATTGCCTATGTCTGTTGGATCAGAAAGAAAGCAAGGGAAGTCCAGAAAAACATCAACTTCTGCTTCATTAACTATGCCAAAGGCTTTGACTGTGTGGATCACAACAAACTGTGGAATATCTTTAAGGAGATGGGAATACCAGACTATCTGACGTGCCTCCTGAGAAACCTGTATGCCGGTCATAAGCAACAGTTAGAATTGGACATGGAACGGTGGAGTGGTTCAAAACTGGCAAGGGAGTATATTAAGGCTCTATGTTGGTCCCTGCTTATTTAACTTATATGCAGAGTACATCATGCAAAATGCTAGGCTGGATGAATCACAAGCTGGAATCAACTTTGCCAGGAGAAGTATCAACCTCAGATGATACCATCCTAATGACAGAAAGTGAAGAGGAAATAAAGAGCCTCTTGATGAAGGTGAAAGGGGAGGGTGAAAAGTTGGCATAACACTCAACATTCAAAAAAGTAATATCATACCACCTAGTCCCGTCACTCCCTGGCATATAGAAGAGGAAAAAGGGGGAGCAGTGCCAAGTTTATTTTCCTTTGGCTCCAGAATCACTGCAGATGGTGACTGTAGCCATGAAATTAAAAAACGCTTGTTCCTTGAAAAGAAACCTATGACAAACTTACACAGCATATTAAAAAGCAGAGAGATTACTTTGCCGACAAAAGTCTGTCTAGTCAAAGCTATGGTTTTTCCAGTAGTCATGTATGGATGTGAGAGTTCGGCCATAAAGAAGGCTGAACACTTTAGAACTGATGCTTTTGAAACCTGTGGTGCTGGGGAAGACTTTGAGAGTCCCTTGTACTGCATGGAGATCAAATCTGTCAACACTAAAGGGAATCAACCCTGAATATTCACTGGAAGGACTGATGCTGAAGTTGAAGCTCCAATATTTTGGCCACATGATGTGCAGAGCTGACTCAACGGAAAAGATCCTGATTCTGGGAAAGACTGAGGGCAGGAGGAGATGAGGGAACAGACGATGAGACGTTTAGGTAGCACTGAAGAAGGAATTCATAGGGCCTGGACTCCGTCTTAGGCCTGTTCATGCTGATCATGCCTGGCCACCCTTCCAATGGACTCTGACCTCTGTGGTTAGTGCCTATGAAAACAGCAACAGAAACATAAGACCCTGTCCAGACGGGGGACCCTTGAAGACTGTATGTAAGTTACTCATCGCCTAAGAGAAAACATACAGTAATCACCCCTCCCTCCAGACAGGCAATAAAGCTTTCTGTATCAGTTGGAGTGTAACCTCGGGTTTATTGATTATTGGCTAATTGTTCGACTGTTTGAGCACATGGCATGTGAATGATGGGGTTACTGGGAATGTATTTTCCTTGGTTTGCATAAGTCCCAAGGAATTTGGCATGGCAGGTTCAGACACGTACACATGGGATATAAAAGATTTTCACAAACGCCGGTCGGGGTCCTTGGCTAAGAGGAGACTGCCTTGGGCCCTCCGGTGTAATAAGCTGCACTCCACTACCTGCATTGTCCTTCTGAGTGAGTTTGTTTCCCGGAACGCGTGGCTACAACAGCATCACTGACTCAAAGAACATCTCCATAACATAGTGGAGGATAGAGGAGCCTGGCGTGCTGCATTCCACGGGCTCACAAACACTAACACACGACTTAGCAGCTGAACAACCACAACAGGACCCTGCAGGCATGCCTCTGAGATACTCCTGGTTTGATTCCAGACTACCATAGAAAAGAGAACTGGCAATAAAGACAGTCACACAAATTCTCCGGTTTCCCAGGGCATATGAACTTATGTTTACACTACACTGTTCAGTGTGCTATATATTCTGTCTAAAAAATGTACATACTTTAAAGTATTTTATTGCTGAAAAATACTGTCATCTGACAACCCAGAGTTGCCACAAACCCTCAGTTTACAAAAACCAGCATCTGCAAAGCACAATAAAATGACACATGCTTAATCATGTGTATGTATATATTAAAAGATATATAGTTAACGTGCACAAAAGATGTAAATGTAAGATATGTACTACAGTATATGTGTTCAGGTTCATTGTTGATCTAAAAATCAATGTATCTAGTTGTCCTGTAATACTATTTGCTAAATCTGTCACCTCTTGGCGTCTGTGTATGCTCTCTGCATTCTAATAACCTCTTGACATATGGGTAAAGTCCAACATCATTAGGGCCCATCCTCATGTCCTCATTTAATCTTAGTTACCTCTTTAAGTTCCCTCAAAAAATAGTCACATTCTGAAGTCCTGGGTGAGGACTTCAACATATGAATTTGAAAGAAGGGAGATGCATTCACTTCTTCACACTTTTGACCACCATTTGCTTCCCAGTGGCCAACACAGTGTCTGGAATATAATAAGTGCTCAGTTATTTAATGAGACATTTAATTAGAGAATCATATATATAATATTTTACATGTACCCAAGATGGGGAACTTTTTATTTACCAGTAATTATCAAAGGGAAACCACAGTATTTGTTTGGGAAAAATGATATTTTGTTAAACGACTTGGAACAGAATATGAGACTTTAAGGTGATGTCTAATCTATGACTGGTCTTCCCTGGTGGCTCCATGGTAAAGAATCCACCTGCCAATGCAGGAGACACGTTCAGTCCCTCAATTGGGAAGATCCTCTGGAGGAGGAGATAGCAACTGTTTCCAGTGTTTTTGCCTGGAAAATCCCATGGACAGAGGAGCCTGTCAGGCTACAGTCCAGAGGGTTGAAAAACAGTCAGACATGACTTAGAGACTAAACAACAGCAATGTCTATAGCTGGTGCTGGCTAGATCATTTCACAGGAGAGAAAAAATGCAGAGAGAAATTGGGAAGAGAAGAGAAGAGAAAAGAAAGGGTGAGGAGAAGGTGGTGAAGGGTTCTGTAAGATGAGAACATCTTCCCTTGATCTGATCTCATTTTCACATGAAAATTATGAAATGATTGATGTGGGTGGGCATCTCATGGAAAGAAATATTTTTAAAATGATTATTCTTGGTGTAAATTAATGAGGGGGAAAAGCAATTGGCAGAAGAAGAAGAAAGAGCATATCATGAGTGTGCTATTTAAATGGGTGGTCCCCACAGATTGCAGGAAGTCAGTGAGTGGTTGTGAGCAGGGCAAGAAGGTGAGGAAGGGGTTTGGGGGATGACAGAGGGTCTGCTGTCTTTCCATGGACAGGAGTACAACATGGACACCCTCCAGATGTCACACATTCTTCTCCCCCCACCCCAGGCCTCCCCACTTTACTGGCCATGGGAACCTGGAAACATCACCTAACCTTCCTTCTAACCCTCTAAAGACTTGGCAAAGCAATGGAGAAATAAGACACAGGATGAGTCCTTACATAATCTATGTAAGATGTGAATTTCAGAGCTGAGGTGTTTGGCTCAGTTGATGGAAAATTAAATAACAATCAAAGTAAAAAAAAAGAGAATTTTGGTTATTTCTCTACCATTCGAATTTTTAAGATAATATCCTGAATTGTGACTGATAATTTACCAGGACATATAAGCTTTTTAGGATTTTCATATAATTTTTAGAACACAAATTAATAACATTTATCCTTCCAATATAACCTAAGAAGGTTTATCATCACTTATTTGACATGTGGGTACTTAGTCACTTCTGTCATGTCCGACTCTTTGAGACCCAACAGACTATAGCCCGACAGGCTCCTCTGTCCATGGGATTCTCCTGGAAAGGATATTGGGGTAGGTTGCCCTGCACTCTTCCAAGGGATCTGCTGATGGTACCCATGTAATTATATGTGCCAGTATGCCTAATTGTAATGAGGTCAGTATCATTCCTTGAGATGTTTTAGGAGCTCTCTGAAAAATCCCCAGAATAGCTAGAGACCAAAAAATATTTCATTTGGGGGCTTCTTTGGTGGCTCAGTGGTAAATTTGCCCGCTAAAGCAGAAGACACGGGTTCTGACCCGGGCAGATTCTCATGTGAGAGAACTTGCAGAAGGTCAGCTTTCCTGCAGAGAGGTTCTGGCACTCCAAGAAAAACAAGTCTGGTCAAAGCAAACATGGAGGAGAGAGAATCTTTTCCCTCCCCACGCAAGGAAACATCCCCCACAGAAAAGGAGAGTGATGAGTGAGTGCTCAGCTACCCTAGTTCTGCAGGACATTGCAGGGGCCACCTGAGAAGGACATCCACAGCAGCACCAGAGACCAGAGCCGGGACCTCCATGAGGAGGGAGAGGAAAAATATTTGGAAAGACACAGATAAACATGTCAAAGGGCATGAAAGGGATTGCTTTTCTCAGGGAATCCAACCGCATGCCTCTGGGAGCATCACAGCAGGGAATCTCTCTGCTGCATCCACAGGATCCCTTAGGACCCTGAGTGCTGGACCCACATCTCTCCCACGCTTCAGGGGCTCCTTGTGCGACCCTTCCTCTGCAACATTCTGGGGAGCTCGGGTAGACCAGAAGCAGGCTCAGAAAACCAGTCCCCGCTGTAGCCCAAAGCGCCCACAGACTGGAGCTCTAGAGCCACCTTCTGGAAATCCAGAGACAGGTTTCCAGGAGGCAGCCTGGTGGGTTGTCAGAGCAGAGAGACAGAAAAACTTAAGAATTCTCCCACGAGGTCGCCCTGCTGGTTCAGTGGTTAACAATCCACCTGCGAAGGCAGCGGACCCAGGTTCAGTCCTGGTCTTGGAGGACCCCATATGCCACGGGGCGACTAAGCCCACATGTGCAACGACTGCAGCCTGCGCTCCGCAACAGGAGGAGCCGCCGCAATGAGAAGCCCGGCACCACAGCTAGGGAAGGGCTCTGCAGGAACCAAGATCCAGGGCAGACACGCTTAATCAATTAATTTAAGTTATTAAAAGGTATTACCCCACAAGAGGAAGCAGAAAGAATGAAATAAGTATACTGATACAAAGACAGAGAAAATCCCAGAAAGTAACTCCACCAAGAAACAACAGCACCCCAGGTGAAGTTAACCACCAAAGATTGAAGGGGGTGTCTACTACAAATACAAAAGCATAGTATAGATTTATAGTCACAATTTTACTCACCTTCATCCTCTGGGGACAGCCTCTCCTCTAAGGAATTTATTACCACTTTAATTCCCAGAATTGTCTGCTTTGAGTCAGATGAGAGAAACTCAGAGAAGGCTTCTTTCTGCATCCGTTGCATCTCAGATGTTTTTCCTATAAAGTAATCTTCCTAACAACTCTGAGTTCAAGAGCATCCCCACACAACCAACTGAAACTCGCCACAACACCTTAAGCTGCTTCATTCCTTTAGTGGAGTTGGCTTTTCAAGGATAGACACTTAGATCAATGGGACAGAATCGACAGTCCTGAGACAAATACTTACCTTATCGTTCATTTTACCCATGGGAACCAAGCCAATACAATGGGTAAAAGAAGTCTCATCAACAATAGTGATCAGAGAAGTATACTTCCACATGCAAATAAATAAACCTGGACCACTACTTCACTGTAAAAAAAAAAAAAAGAAAGAAAGAAAGAAAGAAAGAAAACAATTAATGGAAGCTTCAACTATGACATGTCAACCCCACAGTGAGTCTCTGGCTGGTGTATTAGACGTGTGTCACTTGTTGTGTCAAAATCTTGTCCACTCACTAACTCCTCGCTACTCGCTCATCCTCCCCTCCTACTCCTGATTTTTTTCCTTCTGTGAGACGTAGTGCTTTTGACCTCTTACTGAATATTTCCCTTTCCTGCCTTGGTGCTCAGTCTTCCCAGAAAACAGACTCCTTGGGATCCTATTCCATTCCTTTGTGCAAGGCAGGCTGCAGACATGACAATTGTTCAATGCCTTTGTTGCATGAATTCACATCAGAGGTTGTAAACTCCCTCTCTCCTAGTTGGGGTCTAGCTGGGCTTGGGGGTCAGTCCCCCACACTGGAGTGTCTCAAGTCAGGTGCAGGCTGTGGGGAGTTGAGTCGTATAAGAGGACTGGGTGGAAGGAGGAGTGTGAGTGAGTCCCCAGTTCTACTTAGGGTCCTTGATGATCAATGAATTCAAATGTCCCTGGAAATAATCAAGAAACACAACAGAGATGGAAAGATTTTATTTGACTCACACTGAGGACTATAGCTTAGGAGGCAGCCTCTCCAAGAGCTCTGAGAAACTGCTCTGCTGAAACATGGTCCAGCACAGTCTTACACCTCATGCAAACAAAGCTCACACATCAACACGACAGCATTTCAAGGTTTCAAAAGAGATAGACCTAGTACATAGACAGTGAGACAGCAAGACTCTGGTTTATGGGAAGGAAACCTTATCTTCCAGGGAGTGTTAACCCAGACACCATGAGAAGGGATTTGCAGATTTTCTTTACCTCAGTGATTAAAGAAGATAAGCTGTGAGGGTCTGACAGGCTGTCTTAGTTCACACACAGTTCAGGCTGAATCGTGGATAAGCCAGTTTGACTTCCCCTTTCCTCAACACGTGAACATCTTCTCCATCACAGTTCACTTCAGTCGCTCAGTCATATGTGACTCTTTGCAACCCCATGAACTGCAGCACACCAGGCCTCCTTGCCCATCACCAACACCCGGAGTCCACCCAAACCCATGTCCATTGAGTCGGTGATGCCATCCAACCATCTCATCCTCTGTCGTCCCCTTCTCTTCCTGCCCTCAAACTTTCCCAGCATCAGGCTCTTTTCAAATGAGTCAGCTCTTCACATCAGGTGGCCTAAGTATTGGAGTTTCAGCTTCATCATCAGTCCTTCCAATGAACACCCAGGACTGATCTCCTATAAGAACAAGCAGATAAAAATCTTAGAACCATAGGATCCAGCAATTCTATCTCTGACGATATACCCAGAAGAATTGAAATCATACCCTGGAAGAGATATTTGTACACTCATGTTCATAGCAGCTTTATTTGTAATATTTAAATCATGAAAGCAACCCGAATCTCCATTAACCAAAGAATAGGTAAACCAAATATGGTATATACTAATAACAAAATATTATTCAGCATTTAAAAAGAAGGGAAGGAACTTCCCTGGTGGTCTAGTGGTTAAGAATCTTCCTTGCAATGTAGCCTATTGAGAGGGTAACAGGCAGGAAGGCCAGCCTTCTCCAAACAGAAGAAATAGGCTGCAAGTGTCAGACATTTTTATCTCTCTTAAGCGGCAAGAGGAAACAAACTAGCGATATTTTTTTCCTTCCCTATAGCATATTGAAAAGCAGAGACATTACTTTGCCAACAAAGGTACGTCTAGTCAAGGCTGTGGTTTTTCCTGTGGTCATGTATGGATGTGAGAGTTGGACTGTGAAGAAGGCTGAGTGCTAAAGAACTGATGCTTTTGAACTGTGGTGTTGGAGAAGACTCTTGAGAGTCCCTTGGACTGCAAGGAGATCCAACCAGTCCATTCTAAAGGAGATCAGCCCTGGGATTTCTTTGGAAAGAATGATGCTAAAGCTGAAACTCCAGTACTTTGGCCACCTCATGCGAAGAGTAGACTCATTGGAAAAGCCTTTGATGCTGGGAGGGATTGGGGGCAGGAGGAAAAGGATGAGATGGCTGGATGATTGGGGGCAGGACCAAGGATGAGATGGCTGGATGGCATCAATGACTCGATGGATGTGAGTCTAAGTGAATTCCGGGAGTTGGTGATGGACAGGGAGGCCTGGTGTGCTGCAATTCATCGAGGTCGCAAAGAGTCGGACACGACTGAGTGACTGAACTGAACTGAAGAGTAATTATTCTTTAGAAATATCTGTCTAAAATAGCCTCTCCAGATTGGCATAACTTAAATTTCCAGGGGTTGTGCCAAGTATGCTAAGTGTTAGAAGTCTATTGAATAGTTAGGTCATTTCTGCCAGGGTCCAGCCCTGGTGGATCCAGGGTGATTCAAATGTTGAACTCCAAGAGATGGTGATGGACAGGGAGGCCTGGCATGCTGTGATTCATGGGGTCACCAAGAGTCGGACATGACTGAGCAACTGAACTGAAATGAACTGAACTGAACTACATGTGTAAAGAGAAAGTACCTCCTATGTACTTCCCAGAGAAAACCATGGTATACAGTGTTTTATTTCTTTCACCACAAGGGCTGGTTTATACCATTTCTATTATTCCCCAAATAATTTCTTGCTCAGATGGAGCTAGTGTTAGCCTACAGCCTATTCCCCTTTCTTTAAGGAAAATGTTATGACTCTAAAGCCATCCTCAAATACTGTGTCTCTCTGGGCATGTGTCAGGGGTAGTTATGATCTTTATAATCTTTGGCTTGTAGACCTGCACAACCAAAATTATTGTAGCTGAACCTAGAACTACTAAACTTGGATCTCTTACAAGGGCCCCAAAAATCTTTAAGTCTCCTCAGGCAAATTTTAGGCAAACAAAAGTGCACTTTGTATCATTGACTCCAACAAGAAATATGTATTGAGCACTTTCCAAATCAAGGAGTTCTGAGTGGATCAGATGCAAGTTGTATTTTGAGAGACTGTACAATCTAACAGAGATAATTACAAACTTAAAGTGACAATGTAGTTGAAATGGATATTATCATAAGAGATTCAGACAAATTATCATGCACAATTACATCAGATAGATAGATATTCTTACAATTCAGATTCTTTGTAAAATATTATAGATTGAGTTTGCAGTAGGATTTTGATGGATGTTGAGATATGGAATTACAGATGATGAAGATGAAAAAGCTAATGGTATGAAACACACACACACACACACACACACACACACACATACACACACACACACTAAAGAACAAGGTGCGACCATAGCCAAGGGCAGAGACTCAGTTCTGTTCAGTTCAGTTCAGTTCAGTTGCTAAGTTGCATCTGACTCTATGATTCCATAGACTGCACATTGCCAGGCTTCCCTGTCCTTCACCATCTCCCAGAATTTGCTCAAACTCATGTCCATTGAGTTGGTGACGCCATCAAACAAGCTTTTCTTCCGTTGTCCCCTTCCTTCTGACTTCATCCTTCCCAACATCAGGGTCATTTCCAGTGAGTCAGATTTTCACATCAGGTGGTCAAAGTGTTAGAGATTCAGCTTTAGTATCAGTCTTTACAATGAATATTCATGATTGATTTCATTTACTGATTGATCTCCTTGCTGACCAAAGGACTCTCAAGAGCTTCTCCAGCACTACAGTTCAAAAGCATTAATTCTTCAGCACTCAACTTTCTTTATGGTGAAACTCTCACATCCATACATGACTACTGGGAAAGGCATAGTTTTGACTAGATGGAAATTTGTTGGAAAAGTGATGTATCTGTTTTTTAATATACTGTCTAAGTTTGTTATACATTTTCTTCTAAGTGTCTGTTCATTTCATTGCAGCAGTCAGGGTCCACAGTGATTTGGGAGCCTCCCCCAATAAAGTCTCTCAACTTTTTCCATTTCCCCTCATCTATTTGCCATGAAGTACTGGGACCAGATGCCATAATCTTACTTTTTTGAATGTTGAGTTTTGAGTCAGTTTTTTTCACTCTCCTCTTTCACCCTCACCAACAGACTTCTTAGTTCATCTTTGCTTTCTGCAAAGATACCATTATGGTGATTCCATTAGGGTGGTATCACCTGTATACCTGAAGTTGTAGATATTTCTCCCAGTGATCAAGATTGTGATTTATTCCAGCTTGTGATTTATCCAGCCCAGCATTTCACATGATGTACTCTGCATATAAGTTAAATAAGCAGAGTAACAATACACAGTTTTGACATAATCCTTTCCCAATTTTGAACCAGTTCATTATTTCACATCTGGTTTAACTGTTGCTTCTTGATGTGCACACAGGTTTCTTAGAAGGCTGATAAGGTATTCTGGTTTCTCCTATATCTTTGAGAATTTTCCAGAGTTTGTCAAAGACTTTACCATGTCAAGGCTTTAGTCAATGAAGTATAAGTTATGTTTTCCTGGAATTCCCTTGCTTTTGCTATGGTTGAATGAATGTTGGCAATTTGATCTCTGGTTCCTCTGCCTTTTCTAAATCCAGCATGTGTATATTGAAGTTCTCAGTGTACACACAGTTGAAGCCTAGCTTGAAGGAGTTTGAGCATTACCTTGCTAGTGTGTAATATGAGCACAATTGTATGGTAGTTTGAACATTCTTCAGCATTGCCCTTCTTTGGGATCGAAAGGAAAACTCACCTTTTCCAGTCCTGTGGCCACTGTTGAACATTTCAACTGTGCTGGCATATTTCTTGAATCACTTTAACAGCATCATCTTTTAATATTTGAAATAGCTCAACTAGAATTCCATCACATCCACTAGCTTTGTTCATAGCAATGCTTCCTAAGACCCACTTGACTTCACATTTCAGGGATCTACCTGTAGGTGAATGACCACACCATCCTGGTTATCTGGGTTATTAAGTTATTTTTAAAACAGTTCTTCTGTGTACTCTTGCCAACTCTTCTTAATCTCTTCTGCTTATATTATGTCTACCATTTCTGTCCTTGATTGTGCCTATCCTCGCATGAAATGTTCCCTTGGTATCTCTAATTTTCCTGAAGAGATCTCTAGTCTTTCCCATTTTATTCTTTTCCACTATTTCTTTGCATTTTTCACTTATGAAGGCTGTCTTGTTTCTCCTTGGTATCCTTTGGAGCTCTGCATTCAGTTGAGTGTATCTATCCCTCTCTCTTTTATTTTTAGCTTCTATTCTTGTCTCAACTATTTGTAAGTTCTACTCAGACAATTCATTTTGCCTTCTTGCATTTCTTTTTTGGGGGGATGGTTTTGATAAACTATCTACTTTACAATGTTACAAACCTCTATCCATAGATTTTAAGGCATCCTGTCTATCAGATCTAATCCCTTGAATCTATTTGTCACTTCCACTGTATAAACATAAAGGATTTGATTTAGGTCATACCTGAATGGTCTAGTGGTTTTCCCTACTTTCTTCAACATGAATTTTGCAAGAAGGAGCTGATGATTTAAGCCACAGTCAGCTCCCAGTCTTGTTTTTGCTGACTGTGCAGAGCATTTCCATCTTCAGCTACAAAAAAATATTATCAATATAATTTTGGTACTTCCCATCTGGTGATATTCATAGGTAGAGTCATCTCTTTTGTTGCTGGAAAAAGTTTTTGCTATGACCAGTGAGTTCTCTTGGCAAAACTCTATTCTCCTTTGCTTTGCTCCATTTTGTACTCCAAAGCCAAACTTGCCTGTTACACTAGGTATATCTTAACATCCTATTTTACATTCCAATCCCCTATAATGAAAAGGATGTCTCTGTTTTGTTAGTTCTATGAAGTCTTGTAGGTCTTCGTATGACGTTTCGACTTCAGCTTCTATGTATTTGGGCATAGACTAAGATTTCTGTGATGTTGACTGGTTGCTTTGGAAATGAACAAAGATAATTCTGTCGGTTCTGAGACTGCACCCAATTACTACATTTTGGACTCTTTTGTTGACTATGAGGGCAACTCCATTTCTTCTGAGGGACTCTTCCCGACATTAGTAGATGTAATGGTCATCTGAGTTAAATTTTTCCATTCTCATCCATTTTTGTCATGGATTTCTAATATGTTGATATTCACTCTTGTTTGACCTGTTTGGCCATATCAAATTTACCTTGATTCATGGACCTATCACTCCAGGTTCCTATGCAATACTATTCTTTACAGCATGGAACTTTACTTTCACCATGAGACATATCCACAACTAGAAGTCATTTCTACTGGCTGAGCCTCTTCATTCTTTCTGGAGCTATTGCTCCTCTCTTTCTCTGTAGAATATTGGACACCTAGTGACCTGGGGTAAGTCTTCATCTTCTAGTGTCACATCTTTTTGCCTTTTCATATTGTTCATGGGCAGAGACTAGCAAGTGACTGACTGTGTGAAGCAAAAGGTGTATAGATGCTTAGCTTGGAATAGAAATTTAAGGAGTAAATAAGGTAATTTCTGAGAGAATTTTAAAAGAAACCCAATTACATGTTTATTCTAAATTATTTCTTTCTCTTGCTACACACACACATATTATATTTATCTTTGATGATTGCTTTAAAATCATTGGTTTTATTTCTGTCATAAATCATAATGAATTAACCATAGGCATACATGTGTCCCCTCCATCTTGAAACTCCCTTCCACCTTCCACACTTTCCCATCCCTCTAGGTTATTAAGAGACCAATCTGAGTTTCCTGGGTCATAGAGGAAATTTCCATTGTCTGTCTCTCTCCATTCTTCTCACTCTCTCCTTCCTCTCTCCACCCCTTGTCCTTAAGTCTTTTCTCTATGTCTCCATCTTCACTGCTGATATGTGAATAGGTTTATCAATATCATCTTCTTAGATTCCATATATATGCATTAATATATGAGATTTGTTTTTACTCTTTCTGACTTACTTCACTCTGTATAATAGGCTTTAGGTTAATCTGCCTCATTAGAAGTGACTCAAATGTGTTATTTTTCATGACTGAGTAGAGCTTTCCAGGTAGCTCAGCTGGTAAGGAATCTACCCAAAAAGCAAGAGAACCTGGTTTGCTTCCTGAGTTGAGAGTTTCCCTCCTGAGTTGGGAGTTTCCCTGGATAAGGGATAGGCTACACACTCCAGTATTCTTTGGCTTCCCTGGTGGCTCATATGGGGAAGAATCCACCTGCAATGTGGGAGATCTGGGTTCAATTCCTAGTTGGGAAGATCCCCTGGAGGAAGGCATGGCAACCCACTCTAGTATTCTTGTCTGGAGACCCCCCATGGACAGAGGAGCCTCTCCATGGGGTTTCAAAGAGTCAGACATAGCTGTGAACTTTGCACAGCACAGTATTCCATTGCATAAAGATAGCACAGCACAGTATTTGACAGTATTCCATTGTATCACAACTTTTTTAATCCATGTCTGTTGATGGACATTTATGTTACTTCTATGTCCTAGCTATGGTAAATATGCTGCAATGCACATTGGGGTACATTTTTTTTCAGTTTTGGTTTCTTCAGGGTATGTGAATAAAAGTGGTATTGCTAGGTTATATGGTGGTTTTATTTTTAGTTTTTAAAGTATCCCCATACTGTCATCCATAGTGGCTCTATCAGTTCACATTCCCATCAGCAGTGCAAGAAGATCCCCTTTCTCCAAACCCTCTCCAGCACCTGTTGTTTGTGGATTTTTTGATGATGGCCATTCTGACTGGTGTGAGATGATATCTCACTGTAGTTTTGATTTGCCAGTCTCTAATAATGAGTGAAATTGAGCATATCTTCAAGTGTTTATTAGCCATCTATATGTGTTTCTTGGAGAAATGTCTGTTTAGATCTTTTGCCCACTTTTTGATTCACCTCAGTTCATTCGCTCTATTGTGTATGACTCTTTGTGACCCCATGGACTGCAACATGCTAAGCTTCCCTGTCTGTCACAACTCCCAGAGCTTGCTCAAACTCATGTCCATCAAGTCAGTGATGCCATTCAACTGTCTCATCCTCTGTCATCTCTTTCTCCTCCTGCCTTCAGTCTTTCCCAACATCAGGGTCTTTTCCACTGAGTCAGTTCTGTACATCAGGTGGTCAAAATATTGGAGCTTCAACTTCAGTATCAGTCCTTCCAATGAATATTCAGGATTTATTTCCTTTAGGATTGACTGGTTTGACCTCCCTGCAGTCCTCTTCAGAATCTTCTCCATCACCACAGTTCAAAAGCTTCAGTTTTTCGCTGCTCTCACGTGGTCCAACTCTCACATCCATACATGACTATTGGAAAAACCATAGCTTTGATTAGATGGACCTTTGTTCATAAAGTATGTCTCTGCTTTTTAATATGCTGTCTAGTTGGTCACAAATTTCTGTTATCCTAGCTATTATGGTTTATTGGAAAGGGAGAATTCTTTGGGACCAAAAGATGAAGGGCAATGTATAGCTCTTTTCTCAGAGTATGCTTTAAATATATGAAGTACATCAAATACTTAAGAAATTAATGGCAATTAATTTTTGTTTTATAGGAAAAATATATTCATTTCTTTTGCTGACAGAGCTTATTAAGCATTATTTAGGAGCAAACCATGTAGTTTTAATATTAATCCATGACTACAATAAAAAAGCCAAAGCATTTTTTGTCCTCAATTATGGATTATGGTGTTTTTCTTTTTTTTCTTTAGATCAGATTTTTGTTTTTAAAATACCTTAATTTTTAATGTTTAAATTAAGAATGCATTGAGATATAAGTTGCTGTGTCAGGGTGGAAGCACAATCAGTATTTAGATAAACAAATGAGAACAAAAGCATGACTATTCCAATTAGTAGAAAAACTTTGATAAAATACTTATTCTCATTTTATATGCTATATTACAACTTTTCATTGAAGAGATTTAAATATATGGAAAAAAATCCATGAATCACTTAAAATATAGGCTAATCAGGTAACTACTGGAGAAGGCAATGGCAACCCACTCCAGTACTCTTGTCTGGAAAATCCTATGGATGGAGGAGCCTGGTAGGCTGCAGTCCATGGGGTCACTAAGAGTCAGACATGACTGAGCAAATTCACTTTCATTTTTCACTTTTCACTTTTATGCATTGGAGAAGGAAATAGCAACCCACTCCAGTGTTCTTGCCTGGAGAATCCCAGGGATGGGGGAGCCTGGTGGGCTGCTGTCTATGGTGTTGCACAGAGTCGGACACGACTGAAGTGACTTAGCAGTAGCAGCAGCAGCAGGTAACTACTGTCCAGGAAGTTGTCTTTACATATGAGTATAATCAAGTGTCTTTTAATTTCATGGCTGGAGTCACCATCTGCAGTGATTTTGGAGCACAAGAAAATAAAGTCTGTTATGTCACAGAAACAGTCTGTCCATTGTTTCCTCATCTATTTGCCATGAAGTAATGGAACAGGATGCCATGGTCTTAGTTTTTGAATGTTGAGTTATAAGCCAGCTTTTTCACTCTTTTTCATCTTCATCAAGAGGCTCTTTAGTTCCTCTTCGCTTTCTGCCATAAGGATGGTGTCATTTACATATCTGAGATTATTGATATTTCTTGTGGCAGTCTTGATTCCAGCTTGTGGTTCATCCAGTTTGGCATTTCACATGATATACTCTGCACATAATTTAAATAAGCAAGGTGACAATATACAGCCTTTTGGATTGGGTTATTTATTTTTCTGGCATTGATTTGTATGAGCTGCTTCTGTAATTTGGAAATTAATCCTTTGTCAGTTGTTTCATTTGCTATTATTTTCTCCCCCTCTGAAAAGGTGTCTTTTCACCTTGTTTATAGTCTCCTTTGCTGTGCAAAAGCTTTTAAGCTTAATTAGGTCCCATTTGTTTATTTTTATTTTTATTGATTCTAGGAGGTAGGTCATAAAGTATCTTCTATGATTTATATCATACACTGTTATGCCTATGTTTTCTTCTAAGAGATTTATAGTATCTGGTCTTACATTTAGGTCTTTAATCCATTTAGAGTTTATCTTTGTGTATGGTGTTAGGAAATGTTCTAATTTCATTATTTTACATGTAGTTGTCCACTTTTCCCAGCACCATTTATTGAACAGGCTATCTTTTTTCCACTGTATATTCTTGCTTCCTTTGTCAAAGATAAGGTACTTATATGTGCATGGGTTTATTATTTCTGGGCTTTCTATCTTGTTCCATTGGTTTATACTTCTTTTCTGTGCCAGCACCATACTGTCTTGATGTCTGTAACTTTGTAGTGTAGTCTGAAAGCAGGTAAGTTTATCCCTCCAGTTAAATTCTTCTTTCCCAAGATTGCTTTAGTTATTCAGGGTCTTTGTGTTTCTATACGAATTGTGAAATTTTTTGTTCTAGTTCTGTGAAAAATACCATTGGTAATTTGATAGGGATTGCACTGAGTATGTAGATTGCATTTGGTAATACATTTATTTTCAAAATATTGAGTCTTACAACCCAGGAGCTTGGGTATCCCTCCATCTGTTTATGTCATCTTTTATTTTTTTCATCAGTGTCATGTTTTTCTGTATACAGCTCTTTGTATCCATAGATAGGTTTATTTGTAGTATTTTATTCGTTTTGCTGCAATGGTAAATAGGACTGATTCCTTAACTTCTTTTTCTGATTTTTCATTGTTAGTATATAGGAAATGCAAGTGATTTCTGAGTATTGATTTTGTATCCTTTCACTTGACTAAATTCACTGAATAGATCTAGTAATTTTCTGATAGTGTCTTTAGGGTGTTTGTTATGTACAGTACCACGTCATCTGCAAATAGTGAGAATTTTACTTCTTCCTTTTCTATCTGGATTCCTTGTATTTCTTTCTCTTGTCTGTTGCTATAGCAAGGACTTCCAAACTATGTTGAATAATAGTGGTGAGATTGAGCTTGTCTTATTCCCTTGTCTTATTCCTGATCTTAGAGGGAATGCTTTTGCTTTCTCACCATTGTGAATAATATTTGCTGTGGGTTTGTTGTATATGGACTTTTTTATGTTAAGATAGGTTTCTTCTATGCCCTTTTTAAAGAGTTTTATCAAATAGGGTGCTGAATTTTGTCAAAAGCTTTTCCTGCATCTATCGAAATTATCATATAGTTATTATTTTTCAATTTGTTAATATTGTGTATTACATTAATTAATTTGCATATGTTGAAAAATCCTTGCATTCCTGGGATAAATCTGACTTGATAATGGTGTATGACCTTTTAAATGTGTTGTTAAATCCTGTATACTGGAATTTTGTTGAGGATTTTTGCATTTATGTTCGTCAGTGATATTGGCCTGAAAATGTCTTGTTTTGTGATATCTTTGTCTGGTTGTAGTATCAGGGTATTGGTGGCCTTGTAGAATGAGCTTGGAAGTTTTCCTTCCTGTGCAATTTTTAGAAGAGTTTCAGAAGTATAGGCATTAGCTATTCTCTAAATATTTGATAGACTTGACCTGTTAAGCCTTCTGGCCCTGGGCTTTTGTTTTGGGGAGATTTTTAATCAAAGTTTCAGTTTCTGTGTTTTTGATTGGCTTGTTCATAAT
Organism: Madoqua kirkii; assembly: GCA_006408675.1. Taxonomy (NCBI): domain Eukaryota; kingdom Metazoa; phylum Chordata; class Mammalia; order Artiodactyla; family Bovidae; genus Madoqua; species Madoqua kirkii. Next base: position 26,644 of record SJYC01054051.1, read on the forward strand.
TTCTATTACCTTTGGGTTGTTTTGGTAGGTTAAGCTTTTCTAAGAATCTGTCCATTTCCTCTAAGTTATCCATTTTATTAGCATATAATTACTCCTAATAATCTCCTCTGATCCTTTGTATTTCTGTTTCGCTCATTGTAACCTCTCCTTTTTCATTCCTTATTTTGTTAATTGAATTTTTCTCACTATTTTTCTTGATGAGTCTGGTTAATGGTTTTGTTTGTCTTCTCAAAGAACCAGCTTTTAGTTTTTTTCATCTTTACTACTGTTTCCTTCATTTATTTTTCATTTATTTCTCTTCTGATATTTATGATTTCCTTACTTCTACCAACTTTGGGAATTTTTTGTTCTTCCCTTTCCAACTGCTTTAGGTGTAGATTTAGGTTGTGTATTCAATGCTTTTCTTGTTTCCTGAGGTAAGATTTTATTGCTGTAAATTTCCCTCTTAGAACTGCTTTTGCTGCATCCCATAGGTTTTGGGTTGTTGTGTTTTCATTGTCATTTGTTTTGAGTAATCTTGATTTCCTTTCTTATTTTCTCAGAAGCCTCTTCATTACATCAAAATGTATTGCTTAATTTCATATTTTTTTTTTCCCTGTAAATATCTAGTCTCAGTACTGTGGTCAGAGAAGATACTTGTTATGATTTCAGTTTTCTTAAATTTGCTGAGTCTTGATTTACTGAGACCACCAACATGTGATCTCTCCTGGAGAATGTTCCATGTACACTTGAGAAGAAAGTATATTTTGCATTTGGATGGAAAGTCCTGAAGATATCAATTAGGTCCGTTTGATCTAATGTTTCACTTACAGTTTGTATTTCCTTATTGATTTTGTGTTTTGATGATCTGTCCGTTTGTGTAAGTGGGATGTTATAGTCCCTTACTATTTTGTGTTACTGTCACTTCCCCTGTTATGAGGTGCTCCTATATTGGCAGCATAAATATTTACAGTTATGTCTTATTCTTGGATTGATCTCTTGATCACTATGTAGTGTCTTTCTTTATCTCTTGTAATAATCTTTATTTTAGGGTTTATTTTGTCTGAAATGATAATTGCCACTTGGCTTTCCACTCCAGGTTTCCACTTGCCTGGGGTATCTTTTTCCATCCTTTACTTTCAGTCTGTATGTGTCTCTAGGTCTGAAGTGAGTCTCTTGTAGAAAGCGTATGTATGGGTATTGGTTTTGTATCCATTAAGCCAATCTGAGTCTTTTCTTTCAGTATTTTATTTTATTTTATTTTTTTGGTGACACAAAATTTTAATGACAAACATGCTCTCTAGCCCATTTTGGTTTCCAAAACACTTAATAGAAAAGCCCAAATCAGGAGGTAATGGATACTGAAAAAAAAGATACAGGAGTCAGGAAAATAATAGAAAAGGCAATGAGGGCAAATTGATGCAATAAATTCCACATACTTTGGTGGATAAACCCCCTAATGTTGACAGTTTAATAAATAAAATGCCATTTAGGGATCCTTCCCTTAAACTTTGCAAAATGTTCACTGTTGGTATTCTCTGTGATTAAAATTAATTGCAAAGGGACATCTGTTAATGAAATTTCACACATTTTATCTTTGAAAATGTCTTTCCATGCAGATAGATCCAGCCAAATACTGATATCAGTCCATAAGCATGTGATTTCAGTTGAGCATATTCATTACTGGGAAGGCATGGATAGAATTCTGTTAAGTTTGTCTCTTGATATTTGCCTTTTATCCTGTCATTACATTGCAAATTAATCACCTTCAATTGAAGTTAAATGGTAACTCTTTCAGTATTTTAAATATTCCCTGCTATTCCCTTCTGGCCTGCAGAGTTTCTGCTGAAAGATCAGCTGTTAATCATATGGGTTTTTCCTTGTATGTTATTTGATACTGTTCACTAGCTGCTTTTAGTATTCTTTCTCTGTGTTTAATCTCTGTTAGTTTTATTAGTATGTGTCTTGATTTGTTTCTCCTTGGGTTTATCCTGTATGGTACTTTCTATGCTTCTTGGTCTTGATTGACTATTTCCTTTCACATGTTGAGTAGTTTTCTATTATAATCTCTTCAAATAAACTTCTCACTCCCTTTCTTTTTCTCTTCTTCCTCTGGGAGCCCTATAACTTGAATGTTAATGCATTTAGCATTGTCCCAGAGGTCTCTGATGCTATCCTCAAATCTTTTTGTTCTTTATCCTTTATTTTGCTCTTTAGCAGTTATTTCCACTCTTTTATCATCAAACACAATTATCCATTTTTCTGCCTCAGTTATTCGACTCTTGGTTCCTTCTACAGTACTTTTACTTTCAGTAATTTTTGCTATTCATATTTGTTTATTCTTTATTTCTTCCTTGTCTTTGTTAATTGCATTAATGGTTTTAAATGCTTCCTCCAGTTTTTCCATTCTATTTTCCAGGCTTTGGAACATCTTTACTATCACTATTCTGAATTCTTTTTCAGGTAGTATTTGCTATTTTTTGTTTATCTGTTCTTGTAAGTTTCTACCTTGTTCCTTCATTTGTGCTGTATTTCTTATATTTTCATCTCTGCCCTGTCCCCTCCTTCTACCCCCCCCCCCCACACACACACAATTTGCTCCGTTTGAGGTCTCCTTTTCCTAGATGTTAGGGTCGCACTCATTCTTCTGGTTTTTGTCTTCAGTGAGAAAGGTTAGTTCAATGGTTTGTATTGATCTGGTTAGGGGTGACTTGTTACTGTGTTCTAGTAGGAGAATAGTAACTTTTTTTTTTTTTTCCTAATGGGGTGGCTCAGACAGGAAAGTGTCTGTCTACAATGCAGGAGACCTGGGTTCAATCACTGAGTTGGGAAGATGCCCTGGAGAAAGAAATGCAATCCACTCCAGTACTATTGCCCGGAAAATCACATGGACAGAGGAGCCTGGTAGGCTACAGTCCATGGGGTAGCAAAGAGTTGGACACAACTGAGCGACTTCACTTTCACTTTCAGGCTATGTGAAGCGGTATATTTTGGAGTGTCTGTGTGGTTCCTGTGTGTTAACAGTTCTTTTTGCATTTTTGTTTTTGTTTGGGTGAGGTGTCCTGCTGTGAATGCGTTGGCAACTGGGTGATACCAAATCTGTGTACAGGTGTAGGCTTTTATGGAATCTTTCAGTAATTAATACCCCTGGGGTTAGCTCTCTGGTGGTCTAGGATCCTGGACTTAGCACCCCCACTTCAATCGTTCAGGCTTGATCCCTGTGTTCCCAGGCCAACTCTCCATCCAATTCTCAGCTCCTGGTCAGTCTTCTCTAATCGCCACATTAAACTTAAATTTGTTGCGTCTTGAAGATGGTAGAGTTAAACCAAAGTGGCAAAATATTGAAATGCTGTTGAGATTGGCTTTGCAAACTACTTCCCACTCAACCATGTCTCCCAGGACCCCCCTCAGCCATTATCCTTCTACTAAGTGTATTAGTCTATATTTTAAATGTAATTTCAGGGAAAAAGGCTCTCAATACATGTACTACAAAAATCCATAAAGGCTTGATATCTTTGTATCTATAGCTCCTAGTATGCTTCCTAGCAGACAATAAAATGTCTCTTTCTGTTCAGTCATTTTCAGTTCTTTGAGAACCCACGGACTATACCTCACCAAGCTCTGCTGTCCATGAAATTCTCCAGATGAATATATTGGAGTAGGTTGCCTTTCCATTCTTCAAGGGATCTTCCCAAACCAGGGATTAAACCCAGGTCTCCTGCATTGCAGACGGATTCTTTACCAACTGAGTCACCAGGGAAGCCCCCTCTTTCATTTCCCTGGTGGCTCAGAGGTTAAAGCGTCTGCCTGGAATGTGGGAGACTCCGGCTCAATCCCTGGGTCAGGAAGATCCCCTGGAGAAGGAAATGGCAACCCACTCCAGTACTCTTGCCTGGAGAATCCCATGGAGGGAAAAGCCTGGTTGGCTACAGTCCATGGGTCACAAAGAGTTGGACACGACTGAGTGACTTCACTTTCACTTTCTTATCTATCTGTGTCTATCATTTATTTACAGTTGAGTAAATGAGCACATGTTTATTTAGAAAGTTTAACATTTATAATTTCCGAATAAACTAACATTAAGCTGAAGTTCTAATTTTGTATATGACTTCACACATTTGGTTGACAAACTAATTTCCAAGAAAAACTTAGATGGTCCTCTAATAGATATGCCATATCAAAATAATAGAGGTAGTCTAAATATAAATTACTGTACTTGTCTGATTTACAAAATATAACCAGTGAAATGGTTTTGAGAAATTAAACAATGTCATCATATGCTTTCACAAATCTAAAATCCGATTGCATTTCATTTCTTATAGACAAAAGACGGTTATAATTTTGGAAAAAAACTAAACATCTAGACTAAGAGAGAAGGTTATAAGCATTGCTAGGTGAGAAGTCATGTTGTTTAACTATCAGTCTGTCTCTCAGAATGTCTTGTATAATAGATGACCAATAAGTTTTTTATTTAGTTGCACAACCACCTGGAGGAAAGTTTGGGACAGCCAGATTCTAGGAGATTTTAAAGACATTTTTAAAAGCCCCTCCTTCCAAAAAAAAAAAAAAAAAAAAACACCCCAAAGAAACCCTGAAAGAAAAAAAAAATGGAAGAAGTAGGCTTCCTGATATCAAACTATACTACAAAGCTATGATAAAGTAAACAGTATGGTACTGACAAAAAATAAACATACAGATTAATAGAACAAAATAAAAATCCAAGAAATAAACCCATGCACCTATGGCCAATTAATCTACAGCAAAAGAGGCAAAATATACAGTAGATAAGAGACAATCTCTTTAATAAATGGTGAGGGAAAAACTGGACAGATATATGTAAAAGAATGAAATTAGAAAAATCTCTAACACCATGTACAAAAATAAAATTACAAAAATAAGCTGCAAAATGCCAGGCTTTACTGTCTTTCACTGTTTCTTGGAATTTGCTCAAACTCATGTCCGTTGAGTCCATGATGCCATCTGAACATATCCTCCTGACCTCAGTCTTTCCCAGTATCAGGGTCTTTTCCAAAGAGTCAGGTCTTCACATCAGGTACCCAAAATATTGGAGCTTCAACTTCATCATCAGTCCTTTCAATGAGTATTTAGGGTTGTTTTTTTAGGATTGACTTGTTTGATCTCCTTGTTGAAAACAAACAAACAAAAAAAACCCCTAAAAATAGAGTTACCATATGGCCCAGAAATCCAACTTTTCAATATATATCAAGAGAAAATTATAATTTGAAAAGATACAGGCAACCCAATTCTCATTACAGCTCTATTTACCATAGCCAAGAAGACATGGAAGCAAAGAATTGGCCTTTGATAGGTGAATGGATAAAAAAGCTCTGGCATATGTATAAAATACTCAGGCATGAGAATGAAATAATGCTATTTGCAATAACATAGATGAACATAAAGCTTATCATAGTAAGTGAAGTAATCCAGAGAAAGACAAATATCATATGATTTTGCTTACATGCAGAATCTAAAAAAAAGATACAAACGAACTTATTTACAGAACAGAAATAGATCCACAACAATGGGAAGCAGAATTATGGTTACCAAAGTTGAGAGAGAGGAAGATAAATTAGGTACTTGTGATTAACATATACACACTACTATGTATAAAACAGATAACCAATAGAGACCTGCTCTATATCATAGGGGACTGTACTCGGTATTTTACTATTACTTGTAAGGGAAAAGAATCTTATAAGGAATATACATATATATACACACACACATGTATGGATATGTACATATATATAGAGAGAGAGGCTAATAGTGAAGTCGTTCAGCTGTGTTCAACTCTTTGCAACCCCATGAACTGTAGACTTCTCTGTTCATGGAATTTTCCAGGCAACAATCCTGGAATGGGTTGTCATTTCCTTCTGCAGGGCATCTTCCTGACCCAGTGATCAAACCCTTCTCTCCTACATTGCAGGCAGACTCTTCACTGTCTGAGCCACTAGGGAAACCCATAAACAAACAAACAAACAAATAAATAAATAAATCTAAATAATTGTGCTGTATACCTAAAACTATTACAACATTGTTAATCAACTATAATTCAATGAGTATAAAATACATTCCAAAATAATATGCTCTAAAATACATTCTGAAGTAATAATAAATTAAATTAACAAAAATAAAGATTTCTGAGCTAAAAATGGTAGGAGAGGAGAGAGTCATTATAGAGGAAAAATACAGTTAGCTCTGCTGGGAAGTCAGAGTGTCATCAGAGTGGCCAATGCATAACTATAACCATGATTTTATTGTTACTCTGGGATTTAGACAGTAAACAGAGGTACTTATGAAGTCTCATTTTGTGAACAAAATATCTTCTCCTTAAATGAACCAGAATGGTGCAATTATTTTCCTTTCCTTCCCAGAAAAGGCTCAAATTACAGTTAGAGCTCAAAGATAGAAGCTAATAATGTAATGGAAGTGATCTGCTTCTTTTCTTCTTCCTTTCCAATTGTGTCTCAGCGATATGGCAAAGTTTGTGACTTAATGTGAACGTGAATCTCTTTGTTTCCTGCAGAGCTTCCAAAAGAAATAGAAATAGAAGTAATGACTGGCACACTCCTTTTTTGTTGTGAAAAATAAGAAATGAGAATTCACCTCTGCCTATAAATCTGTGTGTGTGCTGAGTCAGTCAGTCATGCCCAACTCCTACCACTCCATGAACTGTAGCCCTCTAGGCTCCTCTGTGCATGGGCTTTCTGAGGCAAGAATCTTGGAATGGGTTGCCATTTTCTCCTCCAATGTATCTTCCTGATTCAGGGATTGAGCCTGCATCTTCAGCATCTCCTTAATTGGCAGGTGGATTCATTTGTAAATCTGCTAGCAGGCAACTTTGTTTCATAATATCAGTACAGTTTAGATAGTCAGTTGTGTCCAACTCTTTGGGAACCCATGGACTGCAGCAAGCCAGGCTTCCCTGTCCATTACCAGCTCCCGGAGCTTGATCAAACTCATGTCTGTTGAGTCAGTGATACCATCCAACCATCTCATCCTCTCTTATCATCTCATCTTCTGTTTCATAAGATAGGGCTAGAATTTTATAGTCTTAAGAAAATAATAGTTTCAAGGAATAGTGAACAAGTTTTTTCATCCACTTCTCTTCTCTTGTAAAAGCGAGTGACAGTTCCATTGAATATCTTCTTGCTTAACCAGGAAGGCAAACAATGTGTCACAAAGATGCTTATCCTAAAAGATATTGCACCTTTGTCTACCAGCCTGGCCGTAGTGTCAACAGGACTGAGAAAGATAACGTGTTAGAATATGAGTCCATTCTACTTTCTGAACACAGATTCAGAATCCTATTTTCCATGGTGGAACTAGCTAACTCCAGAGGCAAAGTAAGAAAGCTAGAAAGTGTTATTTTGAATTGTATATAGGCTGTAATATAAAGCATTGTTTCATTTTAATGATTTTAAAATCACCTGCAATGTAGTCGTAGGACTTCCCTGGTGGCTCAGGCTATAAAAAAAAGTCTGTCTGCAATACAGGAGCCTTGGGTTCAATCCCTGGGTCAGAAAGATCTCCTGGAGAAAGGAATAACTATTCACTCCAGCATTCTTGCTGGAGAATTTCATGAATAGAGGAGCCTGGCCAGCATATGGGAACACTTGGAATTTCTTAGAATTGAGACATCCTATTCCCCAATAATATTCTATATTACAATTTCAAATAAAGCACTATCTTCATGTCCCTATTATATGCCAAAGAAAATGTTAGTCAATTGTAAACTCTCTTTTGCCCTCTATTTTTTCAGGACATTCTTTAAATTTTATCCCTTATTAACAATGGACTACACTGTCCCTCAACCTACTACCACTACTCAGAATATATGCTCCAAGATAGCAAGTCCTTTTGCCTAATTTGTTAACATCTGCCTTCTCAATACTTAAAACTGAGCCCAACACTTAATAAAAGTGTTTTGAATAAATTATCCTCCTGTTACTAATAATGGCCATATAGGTTTTATCCTAAAGTAAATGCATCCCATTGAGATGAATTCCATTCTGTTCTTGCCATGGGCTTGCCTCAGTCTGGGAGAAAAAAAAATGCTCCTTTTTACAATACTCACAAAGACACCATAGGTGCTAGCAGGTTCTGCACTGGAGACCTTGAGAAGAAGTGAATAGCTCATTATTTTAGTACAATAAAAACTGTGGAGCTGAGGGCAGGGAAATGAATTCTGACTGATTTCACCCACGCCTCCCCATTATATGTAAAGCAAGTATTTGCTTTTTGGCTAATGTTGTATACGTAGTTCAGAGGTATATTGTGGTGAAAGTGATAGTATTTCTCTTTGAAAACTTAACTGGAGCTCTGAACTCTCTCTGAACACACACACCCACACACACACACACACACACTTTGTACACAATTTATAAGAGTTTGAAAGAAGACCCGAAACAAAGATTAGAAATTGTTACTTTAGTCATTATTTCTGTATAGCCATTATTTTTGCTTGCTGTGAGCTAATTTGGAAATTGTATCAGAATACCTCTTTTTTCTAATAAACATGTGTACTTGAGAGCTGGACTGTAAAGAAGGCAGAACACCAACGAATCAATGCCTTCAAATTGTAGTGCTGGAAAATACTCTGGAAAGTCCCTTGGACAGCAAGGAGATTAAAATTGTCAATTTTGAGGGAGATCAACTCTGAATATTCACTAAAAGGACTGATGCTGATGCTGAAGCTCCATTGTTTTGGTGATCTGATGTCAACAGATGACTCATTGGAAAAGTCTTTGATGCTGGGAAAGATCAAGGGCAGAAGGAGAAGAGAGCGTCAGAGAATGAGATGGCTGGATGGGATCAACAATGCAATGAACATGAACTTGGGCAAACACCAGGAGATCATGAAGGACAGGGAGGCCTAGTGTGCTGCAGTTCATGGGGTCACAGAATTGGACACAGCTGGATGACTGAACGATAGCAACAACACTTGATTTTAATGTGGAATCTAAAAACAACTTTAATTCTTCTCACTAGGTAAGCAGCATTATGGTCAGTATTCTATAGTTCTGTACCTCTCTTGTCTCCTGGTCAACTCTTGATACTTATGCACTTCTACAATAAGCACTGAAAAGTATGTTTGTCAAAACAAATTTTATGAGAGCATTGATAATTTTGTGAAAAAAAAAAAGTTGGAGTCCAGTTGATTTAAAATGTTAGTTTCAGGTTTACAGTACAGTGATTCAGTTATGCGTACACATATGCTCCTTCTCTTTGGATTCTTTTCCCATATAGATTATTACATAATATTAAGTAGACTTCCTGTGCTATCTTTGTTCTTTGTTCTTGTTGGTTGTCTATTTTATATATCAGAGAAGGCGATGGCACCTCACTCCAGTACTCTTGCCTGGAGAATCCCATGGATGAAGGAGCCTGGTAGGCTGCTGTCCATGGGGTCGTCGCTAAGAGTCGGACACGACTGAGCGACTTCACTTTCACTTTTCACTTTCATGCTTTGGAGAAGGAAATGGCAACTCACTCCAGTGTTCTTGCCTGGAGAATCCTAGGGACGGGGGAGCCTGATGGTCTGCCGTCTATGGGGTCGCACAGAGTCAGACACGAATGAAGTGACTTAGAAGCAGCAGCAGCAGCAGCCGCCTATGTATGTTAATCCTATGCTCTGAATTCATTCCTCCCTCCCAATATTCCCCTTTGGTAACCTTAAATTTGTTTCCAAAATCTGTGAATCTATTTCTGTTTGTAGTTAAGTTCATTTATATCACTTTTTAAAAATTAGATTCCACAGATAATGACATCATATGATATTTTCTTTTTCTACCTGATTTACTTACTATGATATCTAGGTCCATCTATGTTGCTACAAAAGGCATTATCTAATTATTTTTTAATGGCTAAGAGGTTTTCAATTTATATACGTACCATACCTTATTTATCCATTTATGTGTCAATGGACAGACATTTCAGTTGCTCCCATGTCTTGGCTATTGTATTGTAGTGCTGAAATGAACATTAGGGCACATGCATCTTTTGAATTATAACTTTCTCTGCATGTATACTCAGGAGTGGAATTGCTTGATAATAAGGTAGTTCTTTGTTTATATTTGTTTTCATTTTCATTATTCTAGGACATGAATCCAAAAAGATAGTGCTGGGATTTATGTCAAAAAGTATTCTGCCTATGTTTTAATCTAATTGTTTTAATAGTGTCCAACATTACATTTAAAGCTGTGATCGACTTTAATTTATTTTTGTGCGTGGTGTTAGAGGATATTCTAATTTCATTTTTTTACTTGTAACTCTGCAGTTTTTCCAGCACCACTTGTTGAAGAGATTGTCTTTTACCCATTGTTTATTCTTGCCTCTTTTGCCATAGGTTGACTAGCCGTAGGTGTGTGGGTTTAGTTCTGGGATTTCTATCCTATCCTATTGAACTATATTTCTGTTTCTGCCCAGTATAATACTGCTTTATGACTGTATCTTTGTGTCTGAACTCAGGAACCCTGATTCCTCCAGAAACAATTTTCTTTCTCAGGATTGCTTTGGCTATACAGAGTCTTTTGTGTTTCCATACAAATTGTATTTATTTTTTGTTCTATCTAATTTTGTGAAAAATGCCACTGGTAATTTGATAGAAATTGCATCGAATCTGTAGATTACCTTGGATAGTTTAGTCATTTTGACAATAATGGTTCTTTCAGTCCAAGAATGTGGTATGTCATTTCGTTTGTTTGTGTCATCTTCAGTTCTTATCACTAGCATCTCATAATTTTCTGAAAACAAGTTTTTTATTTCTATGGTTTTTGTTGTTGTTGTTGAAATTGAGAATGGGGCTGTTTACTTGATTTCTTTTTCTTATCTTTTGTTGTTAGTATATAGGAATCCAAGAGATTTCTGTATATAAAATTTGCATCCTGCAACTTTAACAAATTCTTTGATAAGCTCTAGCAGTTTTCTGGTAGCATCTTTAGGATTTTCCTATGTAGTATGTCATTTGCAAACAGTGATTGTTTTGCTTCTTTTACAATTTGTATTCTTTTTTTTTTCTGCTCTGATTTATAGAAGTATGACTTCCAAACTATGTGGAATAAAAGTGAAAAAATATTTCCCTTGTTCCTGAATTTAGAGGGAATGCTTTCAGCTTCTCACCTTTGAGAAGGATATTCCCTGTAGGTTTCATATATGGTCTTTATTATATGCCCAGTTTCTGGAGAGATACTGTCACGAATTATGGTGAATTTTGTCAAAACTTTTTCTGCATCTATTGACAGGATCTTGATTTTTACTCTTCACTTTGTCAGTGTTGTCTGTCACACTGATTAATTTGCAGATATTAAAGAGTTGAGCTTCCCCAGTGGCTCAGATGGTAAAGAATTCACCTGCAATGCGGGAGATCTTGATTTGAGCGCTGGTTTGGGAAGATTTCCTGGAGAAGGGGATAGTTATCCACTCCAGTATTCTGGCCTGGAGAATTCCATGGACAGAGGAGCCTAGCAGGCTATAGTCCATGGAAACACAGAGTTGGGCATGACTGAATGACTAACATTACCAAAGAATACTTGCATATCTGGGATAAGTCCCATTTGATCATGGTATAACATCTTTTTAATGTATTATTGGAATTGGAATGCTAGTGTTTTGCTGAGGATTTTTGTGTCTATGCTTATCAATTATACACGCACACATACATGTATTTTACTGTTGTATCTTTGCTTGGTTTTGTGTCAGGGAATTGGACATGGAATAACAGACTGGCTCCAAATAGGAAAAGGAGTATATCAAGGCTGTATATTGTCACCGTGCTTTTTTAAATTTTTATGCAGAGTACATCATAAGAAATGCTGGGCTCGAAGAAACACAAGCTGGAATCAAGACTGCCTGGAGAAATTCAGTAAACTCAGATATGCAGATGACACCACCCTTATGGCAGAAAATGAAGAGGAACTAAAAAGCCTCTTGATGAAAGTGAAAGAGGAGAGTGAAAAAGTTGGCTTAAAGCTTAACATTCAGAAAACTAAGATCACGACATCACTTCATGGTGAAATAGATGAGGAAACAGTGGAAATAGTGTCTATTTTGGGGGGCTTCAAAATCACTGCAGATGGTGACTGCAACCATGAAATCAGAAGATGTTACTCTTTGGAAGAAAAATTATGACCAACCTAGATAGCATATTCAAAAGCAGAGACATTATTTTGCCAACAAAGGTCTGTCTAGTCAAGGCTATGGTTTTTCCTGTGGTCATGTATGGATGTGGGAGTTGGACTGTGAAGAAAGCTGAGCACTGAAGAATTGATGCTTATGAACTGTGGTGTTGGAGAAGACTCTTGAGAGTTCCTTGGACTGCAAGGAGATCCAACCAGTCCATTCTGAAGGAGATCAACCCTGGGATTTCTTTGGAAGGAATGATGCTAAAGCTGAAACTCCAGTACTTTGGCCACCTCATGTGAAGAGATGACTCATTGGAAAAGACTTTGATGCTGGGAGGGATTGGAGGCAGGAAGAGAAGGGGACGACAGAGGATGAGATGGCTGGATGGCGTCACTGACTTGATGGACGTGAATCTGAGTGAACTCCGGGAGATGGTGATAGACAGGGAGACCTGGCCTGCTGTAATTCATGGGGTCACAAAGAGTCGGACACGACTGAGTGACTGAACTCAGCTGAACAGAATGATGGCCTCCTACAATGAGCAAAGGAGTCTTCTTTCCTCTGAAATTTCTTGGACACTGTTCAGAAGGCTAGGCGTTAACTGTCTTTAAATGTTGATAAAATTCACCTGTAAGATTTTCTGGTCCTGAACTTTTGTTTTTTGGGAATTTTTAAGTCACTGTTTCAATTTCAGTACTTGTGATTTATTTGTTTATATTTTCTACTTCTCCCTGATTCAATCTTGGAAAGTTGTACTTTTCTAGAAATTTTTCCATTTCTTCTAACTTGTCTGTTTTATTTGTATATAGTTGTTTGTCAGTATTTCTGATGCTCCTTTGCATTTGTGTGCCATCTGCTGTAACTTCTTTTATATTTCAATTCTATTGATTTGATCCCTTTTTTTTTCCTGATGAAACTAAAGACTTACCAAATTTGTTTACCTTTTCAAAGAATCAGCTTTTTGTTTTATTGATTTTTTCTATTGTTTTCTTCATCTATTTTATTTATATCTGCTCTAATCTTTATGATCTATTTTATTCTATTAACTTTGGGTTTTGTTTGTTTTTCTTCCTCTGGTTTCATTAAGTGTAATGTTAGGCTGTTTATTTGAGCATTTTATTGTTTCCAAAGATAAGATTGTATTGCTATAAATTTTTGATCTATTTTATTCTATTAACTTTGGGTTTTGTTTGTTTTTCTTCCTCTGGTTTCATTAAGTGTAATGTTAGGCTGTTTATTTGAGCATTTTATTGTTTCCAAAGATAAGATTGTATTGCTATAAATTTTCCCTTTAAAACTGCTTTTTCTGCATCCCCTAGGTTTTATTTTTTTTTAATTTTTATTTTTGCTTTATTTTACTTTACAATACTGTATTGGTTTTGCCATACATTGACATAAATCTGACATGGGTGTACATGATTTCCCAATCCTGAACCCCTCTTCCACCTCCCACCCCATATTATCTCTCTGGATCATCCTCATTAGGTTTTGAATTGCTGCATTTTTGTTTTCATTTGTCTTTAGGTAATTTTTAAATTTCCTTTTTGATTTCTATAGTGTTTGGTAAAATAGTTGCAGCATTCATGTTTATTTTTTTAACATTTTTTCCTGTAATTGATTTCTAATCTCATAGTGTTGTGGTTAGAAAAGATGCTTAATATTATTTCTATCTTCTTGATTTTGCCAGCGTCTGATTTATGGCCCAAGATGTTATATCCTGGAGTAAATTCCATGTGCTCTTGAGAAGATAGTATATTCTATTGCTTTTGGATGGAATGCTATATAAATATAATTTAAGTTCACTTTGACTAATGTTCTATTTAAGGCCTGTGTTTCCTTACTGATTTCCTGTCTGAATGACCCATCCTTTGATGAGGATTGGGTGTTATTTCTCCTTATTTAACTGTTGGCACTTGCTTCATATGTTGAGGTGGTCCTTGTTGGGTGCATATATGTTTACAATTGCTCTATGTTCTTTTTGGATTTATCTCTTGATCGTTGCATAATTTCCTTCTTGTCTTTTGTAAGGGACTTTATTTTAAAGTCTCACATGTACCCTGATGTTCATTGCAGCACTATTTATAATAGCTAGGACATGGAAGCAACCTAGATTTCCATTGGCAACTGAATGGATAAAGAAGTTGTGGTACATATACACAATAAAATATTACTCATTTGTAAAAAGGAATGCATTTGAGTCCATTCTACTGAGGTGGATGAACCTGGAACCTATTATACAGAGTGTAGTAAGTCAGAAAGAAAAAGACAAATACTGTATATTAATGCATATATATGGAAGTTAGAAAGATGATAACAATCCTATGTGCAAGGCAGCAAAGGAGACACGGATGTAAAAAACAGAGTTTTAGACTCAGTGGGTGAAGGTGAGGGTGGAATGATTTGAGAGGATACCACTGAACCATGTACATTACCATGTGTAAAACAGATGACCAGTGCAAGTTTGATGCATGAATTAAGGCATCCAAAGTTGGTGCTCTGGGACAACCCAGAGGAACAGAGTGAAAGGGAGGTGGGAGGTGAGTTCAGGATGGGGGAACACATGTATACTTTTGGCCAGTTCATGTTGATGTATGGCAAAAGCTTTCACAATATTGTCAAGTAACTATTGTCCAATTAAAATAAATTATTTAAAAAAAAGTCTCTTCTGTCTGATATGAGTGTTAGTACTCAAGCTTTATTTTGATTTTCCTTTTTCCATCCCTTCACTTTCAGTTCGTTTGTCCCTAAATCTAAATTAGGTCTCTGTAGACACTATATGTAACAGTCTTATTTTTGTATTCATTCAAACAGTCTTTGCTTTTTGAACAAAAAGAACATTTAACCATTTAATTTTTTTTTAATTGACAGAAAGTAATTTATTTTTGGGTTATATTATTTTTTAATTTTATTTTTTAACTTTACAATACTGTATTGGTTTTGCCATACATTGACATGAATCCACCACAAGTGTACATGAATTCCCAAACCTGAACCCCCCTCCCACCACCCTCCCCATATCATCTCTCTGGGTCATCCCAGTGCACCAGCCCCAAGCATCCTGTATGGAACCTAGATTAGCGATTAGTTTCTTACATGATAGTATATACGTTTCAATGCCATTCTCCCAAATCATCCCACGCTCTCCCTCTCCCACAGAGTCCAAAACTCTGTTCTTTACATCTGTGTCTCTTTTGCTATCTCGCATACAAGGTTATCATTACCATCTTTCTAAATTCCATATATATGTGTTAGTATACTGTATTGGTGTTTTTCTTTCTGGCTTACTTCACTCTGTATAATTGGCTCCAGTTTCATCTACCTCATTAGAACTGATTTAAATGTATTCTTTTCAATGGCTGAGTAATACTCCATTGTGTATATGTACCACAGCTTTCTTATCCATTTGTCTGTTGATGGACATCTAGGTTGCTTCCATGTCCTGGCCATTATAAACAGTGCTGCGATGAACGTTGAGGTACACGTGTCTCTTTCAATTCTGGTTTCTTCGGTGTGTATGCCCAGCAGCGGGATTGCTGGGTCATAAGGCAGTTCTAGTTCCAGTATTTTAAGAAATCTTCACACTGTTCTCCATAGTGGCGGTACTAGTTTGCATTCCCACCAACACTGCAAAAAGGTTCCCTTTTCTCCAGCATTTATTGCTTGTAGACTTTTGGATCACAGTCATTCTGACTGGTGTGAAATCGTTCCTCATTGTGGTCTTGATTTGCATTTCTCTGATAATGAGCGCTGTTGAGCATCTTTTCACATGTTTGTTAGCCATCCGTATGTCTTTGGAGAAATGTCTATTTAGTTCTTTGGCCCATTTTTTGATTGGGTCATTTATTTTTCTAGAATTGAGCTGCATAAGTTGCTTGTATAATTTTGTGATTAGTTGTTTGTCCATTGCTTCCTCTGCTATTATTTTCTCCTATTCTGATGGCTGTCTTTTCACCTTGCTTATAGTTTCCATTGTTGTGCAGAAGCTTTTAATTTTAATTAAATCCCATTTGTTTATTTTTGCTTTTATTTCCAGTATTCTGGGAGGTGGATCATAGAGGATCCTGCAGTGATTTATGTCGGAGAGTGTTTTGCCTATGTTTTCCTCTAGGAGTTTTATAGTTTCTGGTCTTACATTTAGATCTTTAATCCATTTTTAATTTATTTTTGTGTATGGTGTTGAAAGTGTTCTAGTTTCATTCTTTTACAAGTGGCTGACCAGTTTTCCCAGCACTACTTGTTGAAGAGATTGTCTTTAATCCATTGTATATTCTTGCCTCCTTTGTCAAAGGTGTCCATAGGTGTGTGGATTTATCTCCAGGCTTTCTCTTTTGTTCCACTGATCTATATTTCTGTCTTTGTGTCAGTACCATACTGTCTTGATTACTGTGGCTTTGATATTGATTTGTTTGTTCCTATTGCCATTTTGTTAATTGTTTTGGATTTGTTTTCGCTTTTCTTCCCTACCCGTTTTGTTCACTTCTTTTATAATTTGATGACTAGTATTGTTTTTGTATTACTTTTTCTGGTGTCTGTTTATATCTACTGTAGATTTTTGGTTTGTGGTTCCCAAGAGGTTTTGGAATAGTTATATATATATATATATACATATATATATACATACATATGGCTTCCCTGGTTTCTCAGATGCTAAAGAATCTCCCTGCAATTCAGAAGACCCAGATTTGATCCCTTGGTCAGGAAGATCCTCTGGAGAAGTGAATGGTTACATATAGACAAGTGACATTAAGTTGCTGGTCCCTTAAATTCTAATACATTTCCAATATCCTGCATTTGTATTCTTACCATAATAGATGGCTTTGATATCATATTTGTATGTAGATGATTTCCTATCTTTACTTTTTGTTTGCCTTACCAGTGAGCTTTCCCAGCCATATTGTTTGTTTGTTTGTTTCTAGTTACGGCATTTTCTTTCCTGCCTAGAGAAGCTCCTTTAAGATTTGTTTTAAATGTGGTTCAGTGGTGCTGATGTCTCTTAGTTCTTGCTCATCTGCGAGCTTTTTGATTTCTCTGTCATGTCTGAATGAGATCCTGCTGGGTGTAGCATTCACGGCTGCAGCTTTTTCTCTTTCATCCCTTTAAATGTGCTGTGCCACTTGACTTTAGCCTGCAGTTTCTGTTGAAAAATCAGCTGATTCCATTATGAGGATTCCCTTGTATGTTTATTTGTTGCTTTTTCTTTGTTGCTTTAAGTACTTTTCTTGTCTTTAACTTCTGTCAGTTTGATTAGTTTGTGTCTCAGCATATTTTTCTTAGATTTACCTATATGGGGATCTCTGTACTTCCTGGACTTAAATGACTGTTTCTTTTCTCATTTTAGCAAAGTTTCCAGTTATAATCTTTTCATACACTTTGTCAGTCTCTTTCTCTTTCTCTTGCTCTCCCCTCTGGGACCCCTATAATGTGAATGCATGCTGGTACATTTGGTATTGTTCCAGAGGTCTCTCAGACTTTCTTCATTTCTTTTCATTCTTTTTCTTTTCTTTCTTTCTTTCTTTCTTTCTTTCTTTCTTTTTTCTCCTGTTATTTCTTTCTTTCTTTTTTTTTTTTTTTCTGTTAGGGGCAGTGATTTTTACCACTCTGTAAACCATGTCAATTATTTGTTCTTTTATCTCATTTATTTTATGATTTATACTTTCTAATGTATTTTTTATTTTGGTTATCACATTGTTCACCTCTATTTGTTTATTCTTTAAGTATTCTAGAGAGCATCACTAAGTTTTAAGGAAACTCTCTTTTTGTCTGAAAAGGCATAGTCATGATGTCAGCCTTCTGACAGGTAGTTCCAAATATACACAACCCAGTGACCTTCATTAATCATAAAATAAAGGGTTTACACTTAAGTTTAATTTATAAATTTAATTTTAAATCTCAGTAGAAAATTTTGGTGTTTGAAATTCTATTCATTAATACATTATCATTTAAGTTCAAAAGCTTTAATTTGCTTCAAATGATAAATAATATCACTAAGAAAATTGCTGCTTAAAACCTTATTGCAGTGTTAGGTAAGGCCTTTTAAAAAATTTCTATTCATTCAAAAAGAGAATAATTGTATGATCTTCTTGCTAGACTAATTTTTGTTTGAATCACGATAAATGACTACTTTCATAGTGGCATTTCCTGGGCTTCTTCATTTTACTCATATGTAAAGACCGTTTCCTGAACAATAGCCACTTAATTAGTCTATATCTTAAGCTGTTCGTGGATTTTTTTTTTTTACTGTATATTTAAATCTATTCAATGCAAAGTTGTACTATAGCATATAAAATGAGAATAAGTGCTTTAGCAAAGTTTTTTTCCTACTAATTGAAATAATCATGCTGTTTTGCTTGTTTGTTTCTCTAAATACTGATTGTGCTTCCCTCCTGACACAGTAGCTTATATCTTAATGCATTCTTAATTTAAGCATTAAAAATTAAGGCATTTTAAAAGCAAACATCTGATTTTGGTTTTTGAAAAAAATAAAGCATCATAACCCATAATTAGAGATAAAAGTTGCTATTATTTTCTTATTGTAGTCAGAGATAAACATTATAACTACATTGTTTGCTCCTAAATAAAGTTTAATGAGCTCTGTCAGCAAAAAAAGTGAATATATATTTTTGTGTAAAAATTAGTTGTATTAACTTCTTAAATATTTGAAGAACATATTTAAATCAAACTCTAAGATAAGAGCTTCACATTGCCCTGCATCTTTTGGTCCCAAATAATTCTCCCTCTTCAGCAAATCATAATAACTAGGATAACAGAAATCTAGTGATTAATGTGAAAGACAATCATGCATGCTCAGTCACTCGGTTATGTCCAACTCTTTGTGACCCCCATGGACTATAGCCCACCAGGCTCCACTATGAAATTTCCCAGGCAAGAATATTCAAAAGGATTGCCATTCCCTACTCCAAAGACAGGAGGTAAATGATTGGGAATGCCATTGTTCCCATACTTGGGACCATCTTATCTCATTTTGTTCTTCAATTGTGTATTACTTATTTTTTAAACTTTCTTATTTTGTATTGAGTTATAGTTGATGGGTGGGTCATGGTGAAAAGTTCTGATAAAACACAACCCACTAGAGAAGGGAATAGCAAACCACTTCAGCATTCTTGCCTTAAGAACCTCATGAACAATATGAAAAGGTCAAAAAGATATGACACTAAAAGATGAACTCCCCCTATGTTGGTAAGTGTCCAATACTCTACTACAAAAGAATGGAGAAATAGCTCCAGAAGGAATGAAGAGGCTGAGCTAAAGTGGAATGATGCCCAGCTCTGGCTATGTCTGGTGGTGAAAGTAAAGTCTGATCCTGAAAAGAACAATATTGCACAGGAACCTGCAATGTTAGCTCCATGAATCAAGATAAATTGAAAGTGGTCAAACAGGAGATGGCAAGAGTGAACTACTACATTTTAGAAATCAGTGAACTAAAATGGATTGAAAAGGGAGAATTTAATTCAGATGATCATTTTATCTACCACTGTGGACAAAAATCCCTTAGAAGAAATGGAGCAACCCTCATAGCCAACAAAAGCCTGAAATGCAGTATTTGAGTGCAATCTCAAACATGACAGAATGTTCTCAGTTCATTTCCAAAGCAAAACATTAAACATCACAGTAATTCAAATCTATGGCACAATACTATTACTGAGGAAGCTGAAGTTGAACAGTTCTATGAAGCCCTACAAGATCTTCTATAACTAACACCAAAAAAAGATGTCCTTTTAATTATAGGGGACTGGAATGCAAAAGTAGAAAGTCAAGAGCTACCTGGAGTAACAGGCAAATTTGGCCCTGGAATACAAAATGAAGCAGGGCAAAGGCTAAAAGAATTTTGCCAAGAAAACAAACTGGTCATAGCAAACACCCTCTTCCAACAAAATAAGAGACTACTCTATATGTGGACATCACCAGATAGTCAATATCAAAATCAGATTGATTCAATTCTTTACAGCTGAAGATGGAAAAGGTATGGATGAAAATACAGTCAGCAGAAAACAAGACCAGGAGTTGACTGTGGCTCAGATTATGAACTCCTTATTGCAAACTTCAGACTTAAATTGATAAAGGTAGGAAAATCCACTAAGCTATTTGGGAATAACCTAAATCAAATTCTTTATGAATATACAATGGAAGTGACGATTTGATTCAAGGGATTAGATCTGATAGACAGAATGGTTGAAGAACTATGGACAAATGTTCACAACATTGTACAGGAGGCAGCTATCAAAACCATCCCACAAAATAAGAAATGCAAAAAGGCAAAATGGTTGTCTCAGGATATCTACAAACAGCTGAGAAAAGGAGAGAAACAAAAGGCAAAGAATAAAAAGAAAGATATATACACTTGAATGCAGACCTGGAAAGGATAGCAAGGAAAAATGAGAAAGCCCTCTTAATACAAATAGAGGATGATAATAGAATGGGAAAGACTAGAAATCTCTTATGAAATTACCAAAGGAATATTTCATGCAAAGATAGACACAATAAAGGACAAAAATGATTTGGACCTAACAGAAGCAGAAGATATTAAGAAGAGGTGGCAGAAATACATAGAATTACACAAAATTTCTTAATGACCTGGATAACCACCATAGTGTGACCATTCCTAGAGCCAAACATCCTGGAGTGTGAAGTCAAGTGCGCTTTAGGAAGCATTGCTATGATCCAAGCAAGTGGAGGTGATGGAATTCCAGCTGAGCCATTTCAAATCCTAAAAGATGATGCTGTGAAAGTGAAGCACTCAATACACTAGCAAATTTGAAAAACTCAACAGTGGCCACAAGACTGGAAAACTCAGTTTTCATTCCAATCCCAAATTATGTTCGAACTACCATACAATGACACTCACTTCACATGCTAGCAAGGTAATTCTCAAAATTCTTCAAGCTAGACTTCAACAGCATGTGAACCAAAAACTTCCAGATATAAAAGCTGGATTTAAGAAAAGCAGAGGAAGAAGAAATAAATGGCCAACACCCACTGGATCATAGAAAAAGCAAGAAATTCCAGAAAAACAAACAAACATCTATTTGTACATCATTGACTACATTAAAGACTTTGATTGTGTGGATCAGAAATAACTGGAAAATTCTTAAATAAATGGGAATGTTAGACCACCTTACCTGTTTCCAAAGAAACCTATATGCAGTTCAAGAAACAACAGTTAGAACTGGTCACAGAACAACAGATTGGTTCCAAATTGGGAAAGGAGTAAGTCTAGGCTGTGTATTGTCACCCTGCATATTTAACTTCTACGCAGAGTACATTGTGTGAAATGTCAGGCTGGATGAAGCCAAGCTTTAGTGAAGATTGCTGACAGTAATATCAATAACCTCAGATATGAAGATGACACCACTCTTATGGCAGAAAACGAAAAGGAACTAAAGAGTCTCTTGATGAATGTGAAAGAGAAGAGTGAAAAAGCTGGCTTAAAACTCAACACTCAAAAACTAAGATTATGGGATCTGGTCCCATCACTTCATGGCAAATAGAAAGGGGAAAATGGAAAAAGTGACCCCCAAATCCCTGTGGATGATGACTGCAGCCATGAAATTAAAAGATGCTTATTTCTTAGAAGAAAAGGTATAACACACCTAGAGAGCATATTAAAAAGCAGAGCTATCACTTTGCCGACAAATGTCAGTATAGTTAAAGTTATGGTTTTTCAATTAGTCACATATGGATGTGAGAGTTGGACCATAAAGAAGGCTGAGTGAGTGAGTGAAAGTTTCTCAGGCATGTCTGACTCTTTGCAAAGCTGTGAACTATAGCCTGCCAGGCTCCTCTGTCCATAGCATTCTCCAGGCAAGATTACTGGAGTGGGTTGCCATTTCCTTCTCCGAAAGAAGGCTGAGCACCAGTGAATTGATACTTTTGAACTGTGATATTGGAGGACTCTTGAGAGTCCTTTGAACTGCAAGGAGGTTAAACCAGTCAGTCCTTAAGGAAATCAATCATGAATATTCATTGGAAGGACTGATTCTGAAGCTGAAGCTGCAAAGCGTTGCCACCTGATGCGGAGATCCGTCTTATTGGAAAAGACCCTAACGTTGGAAAGGTTGAAGGCAGGAGGAGAATGGGACAACAGAGGATGAGATGGTTGGGTGGCATCACCCATTCAGTCAATATGAATTTGAGTGAACTCTGGAGGTACTGAAGGACAGGGAGGCCTGGTGTGCTGCAGTCCATGGGGTCGCAAAGATTCAGACACAACTGAATGATTGAACAACAACATAACTGATTAACATGATAAATAGATTCAGTTGAATAGCAAATGGACTCAGCCATACATATGCATGTATCCATTCTCACCCACACTCCCCTGCCATCATGGCTGCCACATAGCATTGAGCAGAGTTCCATGTGCTATACAGTAGGGCCTAGCTGGTTATCTATTTTAATATAGCAGTATGCATGTCCATCCCAAACTTGTTAACTATCACTTCCCCCGCTCCAACGCCCTGGAAACCATAAGCTCATTCTAGAAGTCTGTGAGTCTTTTTCTCTTTTGTAAGTTCATTTGTATCATTTCTTTTTAGATTCTACATATAAGTGATGTCATATCATATTTATCCTTCTCTGTCTGACTTAACTTCTGTTCGTGTTACTGATTATTAATTGCCTGATTTGTAGAGTGGAATGGTAGCTTGCTTATATAGAGATGAGATCATCAAAAGAACACTCTCCAGTGAACTGTAATATAAATGGTCACTAATTTAAAAGTAAAATCCAAACAGGTTATTGAATCACTGATATGTGGAGACTCTGAATTTCTTGACTGTAGTCTAAGCCACGTTTTCCTCTAACAGGGCCTTGAGGATATCATTGGGTCATCACATTTCCATTTGTCTTTACAGCAGTATTCCTTATGCTCATTCTTTGTGAATTGAACTCTGCCTTGAAGTAATTTGGTTCTTTATATTTGAGCTTGAATGCAGAGGAATACATTGGAATGAATTTACATTTAATCAATGTTTATTGCTTATACAAAATGGTAAGGTAAATATCTAATTGAAATTTAACTAAAAGATGCTAGAATCCTCCCAAATTCTCATATAGGTACACCTGGAAGAGAAATGAGTAAAGGTATACCCCAAAGGTACAACCTTAGAGTTTCTTTATAGAAATCAAATGGAAACTGTTAGAAAACATCTGGGAGTACCATTGCCTCTTCTTCTGATTCAACATCTTTAACACCCATATACATATAGCCACAGCTTTCTAGGAAATATGTAGCACATACATCACTCCAGATAGTATGTAACTTTAGCAAATCAAATATATGTTGCTGCAAGAGAGTAAATTCTATATACTCCTGTAGCTCAAAGCTTTTTTATCAAAAAAATAATTGATTTGAGCATTATATATTCAAATATGTTATAATTTTCTTATTTGAATTCCAGAAACCAGAGCCTTTCAGCCCCAGCTATTTCAGGCAATACTACTTCTCTGCTTCTAAGTTCAGAGGAGGGGGCCATATGCACTGCTTGAGGTTTTCTGGTAAGCACATACATTATTACTCTGCTACACCTTTGCTTAGCTAAGAGATAGCTAAATGAATTTTCAGATATTGAAGCTAGATAGCAGGAAAAACAAAACCAAATAAAATGAAGAAAATGCACATTATTCTTATTATCATTATTATTTAACTCATATTCTGCAAAAATATCTTAGATACAGCCTCAGTATTTTGAACCATCCACCAAAGAATGCTATCAGCTAAATAAGAATGGACTCATTTACGCTGTATTAAGAGAGTAAAGATAAAAACATGTATGCTGTATTAAGATTGCTGGGAGAAATATCAATAACTTCAGCTATGCAGATGATGCCACCCTTACTGGCAAAAGTGAAGAGGAACTAAAGAGCCTCTTGGTGAAAGTGAAAGGAGAATTAAAAAAGCTGGCTTAAAGCTTAGCATTCAAAAAACAAAGATCATGGCATCTGATCCCATCAGTTCATGGCAAATAGATGGGGAAACAATGGAAACCATGACAAACTTTATTTTCCTGGGCTCCAAAATCACTGCGGATGGTGAGTGCAGCCATGGAATTAAGATGATTGCTATTTGGAAAAAAGGCTCCATGACTAACCTAGAAGGTATTAAAAAGCAGAGACATTACTTTTCTGACAAAGATCCATCTAGTCAAAGCTATGGTTTTTCCAGTAGAAATGTATGGATGTGAGAGTTGGAACATAAAGAAAGCTGAATGCCAAAGAATTAATGTTTTTGAACTGTGGTGTTGGAGAAAATTTTTAAGAATATCTTGGACTGCAGGGAGATCAAACCGGTCCATCCTAAAGGAAATCATTCCTGAATATTCATTGGAAGGACTGATGCTGAAGCTGAAGATCCAATACTTTGGCCACCTGATGCAAAGAGCTGACTCATTGGAAAAGACCCTGATGTTGGGAAAGATTGAAGGCAGGAGGAAAACAGGATGACAAAAGATGGGATAGTTGAATGGCATGTCCGACTTGATGGACATGAGTTTGAGCAAGTTCTAGGAGGTGGTGAATCTTTTTTTTTTTTTTTTCAGAAAAATTGTTTGTGTTATAACTTTATGACTTTGGAAAACACACAAACTTGAATCTTTGTTTTAAAAAAAAACTGCTTCTCTTACTGTGACCTATAATAATTTGATAAATTATGTCTTTATAAACAAATATAAACATTTATTGATTTATTAAATTTTATCAGGCATCATCGCAGAACACAATGCTGTGAGACTAATATCATTTACTAGAAAAAAACTGTAAACAACACAAAAAGAAGGAGATTAAACAGTACATTTCTAAATCATGAACAGGTTACTGAAGAAATCAAAGGGAAATCAAATGACAATGAAACATGACAATTCAAAACCTATCATTTCAGTTCAGTTGCTTAGTTATGTCCTGTGCTTTGCAACCCCATGTACTGCAACACGCCAGGCCTCCCTATCCACCACGAAGTCAAGGAGTTTACTTAAATTCATGTCCATTGAATCAGTGATATCATCCAACCATCTCATCCTCTGTTGTCCCATTCTGTTTCCACCTTCGATCTTTCCCAGCATCAAGGTCTTTTCCAATGAGTCAGTTCTTCACATCAAGTGGCCAAAGTACTGAAGTTTCAGTTTCAGCATTAGTCCTTCCAATGAGTATTCAGAACTGATTTTCTATAGAATGGACTGGTTGGATCTCCTTCTGATCAAAGGAACTCTCAAGAGTCCTCTCCAACACCAAAGTTCAAAAGCATCAGTTCTTCAGCTTTCTTTACAGTTCAACTCTCACATCCATACATGACTACTGGGAAAACCATAGCTTTTACTAGATGGAATTTGCTGGCAAAGTAATATCTCTGCTTTTTAATATGCTGTCTAGGTTGGTCATAACTTGTCTTCCAAAGAGCAAGCATCTTTTAATTTCAGGGATGCAGTATCATCTGCAGTGAATTTGGAGCCCCCCATCCCAAAATAAAGTCTGTCACTTTTTCCACTGTTTCCCCATCTGTGTGCCATGAAGTGATGGGACCACATGCCATGATCTTAGTTTTCTGCATGCTGAGTCTTAAGCCAACTTTTTCACTTTCCTCTTTCACTTTCACCAAGAGGCTCTTTAGTTCTTCTTTGCTTTCTGCCGTAAGGGTAGTATCATCTGCTTATCTGAGGTTATTGATATTTCTCTTGGTTGCAATCTTGATTCCAGCCTGTGCTTCATCCAGTCCAGCATTTCTCATAATGTACTCTGCATATAAGTTAAATAAGCAGGCTTACAATCTACAACCTTGATGTACTCCTTTCCAGATTTAGAACCAGTCTGTAGTTCCATATCCAGTTATAACTGTTGCTTCTTGGCCTGAATACAGATTTCTCAGGAGGCAGGTCAGGTGGTCTGGTATTTCCACCTCTTGAGGAATTTTCCACAGTTTGTTGTGATCTGCACAGTCTAAGGCTTTGACATAATAGTCAATAAAGCAGAAGTAGATGTTTTTCTGGAACACTTTTGTTTTTTTTTATGATCTGACAGATGTTGGCAATTTGATCTCTGGTTCCTCTGCCTTTTCTAAATCCATCTTGAACATCTGAAAGTTCATGATTCATGTACTGTTGAAGCCTGGCTTGGAGTAATTTGAGCATTACTTTACTAGCATGTGAGATGAGTGCAACTGTGTGGTTGTTTGAACATTCTTTGACATTACCTTTGCGATTGGAATGAAAATTCACCTTTTCCAGTCCTGTGGCCACTGCTGAGTTTTCCAAATTTGCTGGCATATTGAGTGCAGCACTTACACAGCATCATCTTTTAGGATTTGTAATAATTCAACTGGCACTCCATCACCTGCACTAGCTTTGTTCATAGTGATGCTTCCTAAGGCCCCCTTGACTTCATATTCCAGGATGTCTGGCTCTAGGTGAATGATCACACAATCATGATTATCTGGGTTGTGAAAATCTTTTCTTTTTTTCTTTTACTGTATTTTATATTACAATACTGTATTGGTTTTGCCATACATCAACATGAATCTGCCACGGGTGTACACGTGTTCCCAATCCTGAACCCCCCTCTCACCTCCCTCCCCATACCGTCTCTCTGGGTCATTCCAGTACACCAGCCCCAAGCATCCTGTATCCTGCATTGAACCTCGACTGGTGATTCATTTTTTTATATGATATTATACATGTTTGGGTAGGATGATTTGGGAGATTGGCA
The DNA here is from genome assembly GCA_006408675.1 of Madoqua kirkii. Lineage (NCBI taxonomy): Eukaryota > Metazoa > Chordata > Mammalia > Artiodactyla > Bovidae > Madoqua > Madoqua kirkii. The sequence goes on from SJYC01054051.1 coordinate 53,476, forward strand.
GTGAAGATTATTATACATGTTTGGGTAGGATGATTTGGGAGAATGGCAGTGAAGATTTTTTTTTATATGGTTCTTCTGTGTATTCTTGACATGTCATCTTAACATCTTCTGCTTTTGTTAGATCCATATTACTTCTGTCCTTTATTCACCCCGTCTTTACATTAAGTGTTCCCTTGGTATCTCTAATTTTATTGAAGAGATCTCTAGTCTTTCCCATTCTATTGTTTTCCTCTGTTTCTTTGCACTGATCACTGAGGAAGGCTTTCTTATCTCTCCTTGCTGTTCTTTCGAACTCTGCATTCAAATGTGTATAGTTTTCCTTTTCACCTTTACATTTTGCTTCTCTTTTCACAGCTATTTGTAAGGCCTCCTCAAACAGCCATTTTGCTTTTTTGCCTTTTTTTTTCCCCTCGGGGATGGTCTTGATCCCTGTCTTCTCTACAGTGTCACAAACCTCCATTCATAGTTTATCAGGCATTCTGTCTATCAGATCTGATTTCTCAAATCTATTTCTCACTTTCACTGTATAATTGTAAGGTATATAATTTATGTCATACCTGAATGGCCTAATGTTTTTTCCTATTATCTTCCATTTAAGTATGAATTTGCCAATAAGGAATTTGTGATCTGACCCACAGTCAGCTCCTGGTCTTGTTTTCAATGACGATATAGCTTTAGCTGCAAAGAATATAAAGAATATAATGAATCTGATTTTGGTGTTGTCCATCTGGTGATGTCCATGTGTAGAGTCTTCCATTGTGCTGCTGGAAGAAGGTATTTTCTATGACCAATGTGTTCTCCTGGAAAAACTCTATTAGCCTTTGCCCTGCTTCATTCCACATTCCAAGGCCAAATTTGCCCGTTACTCCAGGTGTTTCTTGACTTCCTACTTTTGCATTCCAGTCCCCTATAATGGAAAGGACATCCTTTTTGGGTGTTAGTTCTAAAAGGTCTTGTAGGCCTTCATTGAACCGTTCACCTTCAGCTTCTCCAGTGTTACTGGTCAGGGCATAGACTTGGAGTACTGTGATACTGAATGGTTTGCTTTGGAAATGAACAGAGATCAGTCTGCCGTTTTTGAGATTGCAACCAAGTACTGCGTTTTGGACTCTTTGTTGACTAGATGGCTACTCCATTTTTTTCTAAGGGATTCCTGCCCACAGTAGTAGATATAATGGTCATCTGAGTTAAATTCACCCATTCCAGTCCATCTGAGTTTGCTGATTCCTAAAATGTCAACGTTCACTCTTGCCATCTCTCATTTGACTACTTCCAATTTGCCTTGATTCATGGACCATATTCACAATGATGCTTCAGAAATTTATTGTACATGGACCATGTACAGAATCTAGAAAAACAGTAATGAAGAATTTATTTACAGGGCAGCAATGGAGAAATAGACATAGAGAACAGACTTATGGACATGGGGGAAAGGGAAGGACAGGGTATGGAAAGAATAACATGAAAACTTACATACCATATGTAAAATAGAGAGTCAACAGGGATTTGCTGTATGTCTCAGGAATCTCAAAAAGTTTCTCCATACCTCACCTAGAGGGGTGGGGTGGGGAGATGGGAAGGAGGTTCAAAAGAGAAGGTATATATGTATACTTGTGGTTGACTCCTGTGGAAGTTTGACGGAAAATAAGAGAAAAAAATAAGAATGAAATAATGGCATTTGCAGCAAGATAGATGGACCTAGTGATAGTCATATGAAGTGAAATAAGCCAGAGAATGACTAATATCATCATATGATGTCACTTACATGTGAAAGATAAGGGAAAATAGATAAAAATAAATTTATTTACCAAACAGAGATAGATTCACACACATAGAAAACAAATTTATGGTTACCAAAGAGAAAATCAGAAGAGGAATAAATTAGGAGTTTGGTGTTAATATGTACACATTATAATATATAAGACAAATGACAAATTTATTATATAAATGACAAATCAGGGCCACTATAAAAGCAAGCAAGCAAACAAACAAATAAACAAACCTCATGTATTCTCAAGCTCTGGTTATTAGGACTGGGATGTTTTGGTTGCCATTTTTCTGCCTACCACAGTAAATAATCATCAAACAAATCAACTGCAATCGTGTAACTTCATAAGAATGAACTGTTACCACAAAACATTAAATGAAAATGATTATCCTGAAAATATTATATATAACCTGATGTCATTTTTATAAACTTAAAAGCATTTCAAATGTATACATTTAAAATACATTGAAGCACTTTAGAAATGTGAGTTTGGGGCACTCTAATGTTATTGCCAAAAAGGCTGATGGGACTGGAATGAGCAAGATGAAATTTTGGAACCTCTACAATGATGCTTCAGGAATAATTTATTTTTTCTTGTTCATCATGTGAGTTTTAACAGTAAGCTGATAATTCTCTGTGACATGAAACATTTTATACATCTCATGGAAAATTTAAAACAATATTATTGCCATTCAGGACAAAAATGCATACATTAAACTATGTATATGAAACTCTCTAAGTGTAAATGATTGTTAGAAAAAAGAAAAATAGATTAATTAATTTGAAAGCAATGATCTGGATTTTTAGAGTCAAGCCATACAACGTCATCTTGGTGAGTACTCACATTGCATTTGGTGCTTTTCTCAGTGCAATTAATCTAATTTAGACCTGAGTAGATGGAATTATAGATAAGATTATGATTGACTGGCTTTCAACTTAGTGTTTTCCACTTGAATAATCATACACAGGAGAATATCTCCACATTACAGTGTGAGAGGTAGGATTAAATGGGACCATGTGCTATCTCTCTCTTCAGAACATCTGAATGTAGTTTCATCTGTTCAGTTCAGTTCATCTGTACTAGTAAGAATTTCAGAAACTGTGCATGAAATCACTTACATGTTTAATAAGCAAGATATTTAGTTCAGAGTGGAAGTATCAATTTAAATTATGGTCACTTAAGAGGTCTGGGCATTCTCAAGTTATTTTGTAATGATTTGTACATATAACATATGTCATGCTTTTCAGTGTTTTCTCAGTTCCATTATCTTATTAGGACTATCTAGTGATCTTTTATGATGGCTGACAAAGCATAATTAGTACCATTCTACAAAGAGGATGCTGAGACACGGCAAGACTAAATACTCCATATGAATTTAAACCTCATCACCATCTGATGGTACATTTCATACTAAAATTCAAGTCTTTCAAGTCTTCAAAATTCTAGCTATATTAGTTAATATTTGTTACAACAAATACCAAAATTTATAGTAGTTTGCCTATGATAAAAGTCTTTCACTTAAAGTCCAAAGTAGGTCCTCCTAATTGGGCAATTTTCTCCAAGTGTGAATTAAGGTCACAGACTTTATCAGTAGTTTTTAAAAAGATCATCCCCATCTGCATCAGGCAAGTATAAGAGAAAATAATGTGGAAGATTTATACAGTCCAGCCCCAGAAGTGGCATGCATCATTTCCACTCATGTTAAACTTGTAGAGCTCAGTTTAATTCCCCCAAAAGACTGGGGAATGCCATCTAGTTGTGTCCCCAGGAAGAAAAACTGCTCATAAGTTTGGTGAACAGGTAGTCTATTTTTGCTCTACTGGCAAGCACTCTTTCTACTATTCCAAGTTACCACCCAGGTTCATTTATATACATATTCTCCACCAAGGTCATAAAAATTTGAAGACTGATGAATTTATTCTTTGTTAGAATCTCTAACAGGCCCAGTAGTGGTTTAGTTGTTAAGCTGTATTCAACTCTTGAAACACTGTGAACTGTAGTCTACCAGGCTCCTCTGTCCATAGGATTCTACAGGCAAGAATGCTTGGGTGTTCTTCCTTTTCCAGGAGATCTTTCTCACCTAGGAATCAAACTCAGGTCTCTGGCATTGCAGGCAGACTCTTTATCAACTAAGCTATGAGGGAATAGGCCCAGTAACCATGTTCAATAAGTGATATCAGTGTGCTTGTTAACACAGATCTAAATGGGGTTCTCCAATAAGCAGACAAGGCTTTAATGTTAACCTTGCCCTGGTTAACATTGCAATGGCCACCTGAATACAGATATGGGTGAATAGATTGTTCCATTTCTTTTCACAACACACTGACACCAAATGTATGGGGGATTTTTTTTTTTTATTCACACTAACAGATTCTCCAACTCAATACTAACTGGGTGATCAACAATTCAATTCAATTCTGTTACTTACTACCCAGAGTAATAGATGCATATACAGGTATGGTGAAAGGAATGCAGGCCTCCTTGTCCTCTCCAGGTGAGTCACTTTCCCAGCACCTAAATGTGATCACTACTCTGGAAGCTCTGCAAATTCTGTTTAGAGTTCTTTTGTTTTTGTTTTTTACAAGGTTACCATTATATAGTCATAGTCAATTTAATCATTGGTCAATGATAATGGAACTCACTGTCCTCCCCAAAGGTCTGGAAATAGGGTTAAAATTCCAACCCTCTAATCATATGGTTGGACTTTCTGGTGACAGCCCTCTTTCTGAAGTTATCTAGTAGTTCTTTAGCCAGTGAATTCCTCAGCCAAATCTGATTAACTTACTAAGGCACTTATCATTCATTCTAAAAATTTTAGGCACTCTTTTTCAGACTTGTATAACATAGGATGGTCTTACCATCTCTATCAGGAAATTCCAAAGGTTTTAGAAGCCTTTTTGCCAAAAACTGTGGACTAAGATTAAATATATATTTCTAATTATATCACAATATCACACACACACACACACATCAGTTTTATAGATGTGACACATAAATGGGCTCCCTGGGAGGTACAATGATAAAGAATCTGCCTGCCAATTCATGGTTTCAACCCCTGAATTGGGAAGATCCTCTGGAATTGTTATTCAGTCACTAAGTTTAATGAGATAATATAAGATGTCTGAAGATAGAAGAAGTTTCTTCAAGATATTGCATTTGATAACATTGTCCATTTTATTAAGCATATTTTATATGTCAGCTAGAGTTCCAATACTTAGCAGTAGGGTGAAACAAGAGGGAAATACAGTGACATGTTATATCACTCACATGGGCAGGATGTGTATGTTTGCCCCACTGCAGTTATATCATTGATGTTGACTTTTCTTGAGGATCTTGGGGCTTCCCTGGTAGCTCAGAGGTTAAAGCATCTGCCTGCAATGCGGGAGACCCGAGTTTGATCCCTGGGTTGGGAAGATCTCCTGGAGAAGGAAATGGCAACCCACTCCAGTATTTTTGCCTGGAGAATCCCATGAATGGAAGAGCCTGGTGGGCTACAGTCCACGGGATTGCAAAGAGTTGGACACGACTGAGCGACTTCACTTCACTTCTAAGGATCTTATGAACAAATAAATACTTCATGAACTGCTACAGCTAAAATTATTTGTGGTTCATGAAGGACAGATAAGGAAAATAGTAAAGTGATCTATGATGTTTTTTGCCCTCTTCATGGAAATTGGATTAGGTCAGGTGATTGGATGAAGAACTCATGTATATATTGTTGTAAAATCAGAGTCTAATCAAATCTTCTGCAACTGTACTCCTGCAGCTCAATTCCAGAAAAAATAAACCCATTCAAAAAATGGGTTTATTCAAAAAATGACCCAATCAAAAAATGGGCCAAGGAACTAAATAGACATTTCTCCAAAGAAGACAAACAGATGGCTAACAAATACATAAAAAGATTCTCAACATCACTCATTATCAGAGAAATGCAAATCAAGACCACAATGAGGTACCATTTCACACCAGTCAGGATGGCTGTGATCTAAAAGTCTACAAGCAATAAATGCTGGAGGGGGTGTGGAGAAAAGGGAACCCTCATACACTGTTGGTGGGAATGCAAACTAGTACCGCCACTATGGAGAACAGTGTGGAGATTCCTTAAAAAACTGGAACTAGAACTGCCTTATGACCCAGCAATCCCACTGCTGGGCATACACACTGAGGAAACCAGAATTGAAAGACACAGAGACACGTGTACCCCAGTGTTCATCACAGCACTGTTTATAGTAGCCAGGACATGGAAGCAACCTAGATGTCCATCAGCAGATGAATGGATAACAAAGCAGTGGTACATATACACAATGGAGTATTACTTAGCCATTAAAAAGAATACATTTGAATCAGTTCTAATGAGGTGGATGAAACTGGAGCCTACTATACAAAGTGAAGTAAGTCAGAAAGAAAAATACCAATACAGTATAGTAACACATACATATGGAATTTAGAAAGATGGTAATGATAACCCTGTATGCGAGATAGCAAAAGAGCACAGATGTATAGAACAGTCTTTTGAAGACTCTGTAGGAGAGGGAGAGCGTGGGATGATTTGGGAGAATGACATTGAAACATGTATAATATCATATATGAAACGAATCACCAGTCTAAGTTAGATACAGGGTACAGGATGCTTGGGGCTGGTGCACTGGGATGACCCAGAGGGATGGTATGGGGAGAGAGGTGGGAGGGGGGTTCAGAATTGGGAACACGTGTACACCCGTGGTGGATTCATGTTGATGTTTGACAAAACCAATACATTATTGTAAAGTAAAAAATAAAAATAAAAAATATTTTCAAATCATGTATCCAATAAGGGACTTGTATCCAGAATGTATAAATAATAATAATCCTTATAGCTCAATAATAAAAAGATAAATACCCCCCCCAATAATTCTTTTGCAACTGCAGTGGCCACATATAGAAATCTGCTCTTCAACCTTAGTTGCTAAAGGTACAACATACATCAGCCCATGTACTCAACTAACTCATCATTCTGTACTGCCTCTATGAGTATTCTGTGTACCTCTCAGAAGCCCCTACTTGTCCCTTTGCTCTTCTCTTTTCTAGATAGAGAGAAGAGGCTTTGTAAGTTTCTAAACCTGTTACAAAAGTGAGCTTGCTATTCCGTCTCATTGAACAGAGCAAGATGGGATTCTGTTATGAAAGTACATTTTAAAAGTAGCTAATGACAAACTGTACCACCATACTACAGTTCATCTTTGGAGGTGAACCATGCTGTTAGCCTAAACAAGACCTAAGTCTGGCTGCATTCCCATCAACCTTGTAGACTAATCAAGTGTTTATAGGAGCTTTTCCAATGATTGAACTATTACTTCAAATGAAGTAAAGTAAAAAAAAATATTTTAGTATTTTAAATATATTAATATTTTTATAATATTTAATATATAATAAAAATAAAGGAAAAAATATTTTACTTCCAGGAAATAAAAGTTTCCTGGAAATATACTATACAAAAAATAAGAAAGTATCTACTATGCAAGGTGCTTCCCTGTAACTAAAATCATAAAGAATCTGCCTGTGATGCAGGATACCAGGGTTTGACCCCTAGGTTGGGGAAGATCCTCTGGAGAAGGGAATGGTAATCCACTGCAGTATTCTTACCTGGAGAATTCCGTGGACAGAAAAGCTTGGTGGCCTACAATTCGTGGGGTCGTAAAGAGTCGGGCACAACTGAATGACTAACGGTCACAGACTATGCAAAAATAAATAAAGTAGATCAAAGTTAGTGGCCAGACTTCTACTGATTAGCTACTACCCTTGCAAATGGCCCCACAGAAATCACCAGACACCTCTAAGGCTTTATTTTTTGGGGTCTAAATCTACTATACTAGTCCAGAGACATGGGTTTTGGCCTTTCCTCCCACCCTCTGGAAATTCATAGGCATTCTTCCTGCTGCCCTAGACCTCCGTAGTATTTTATACTGATGCCCCAAAACTTAAATGAGGCTTGTAGGCCTCTGCCATCCCCCTCTTGTCTTGAAAGTAGGCCTCATTCTGAATAGAAAAATTGCCGAGAACTATGATGCAACTTGGAACTTCTGCTTCTACACTCTTCCCTGCCTCAATAGACCGTGAAGGTGATTTCTGTTGTTTGGTTCAATGCTCCAGCTTTAACTCTACCTGAGGACATACCAATTTCAAGTATATAGAAGTAGCCCATATATGTGTGTCTTGCTGATCCTGTTTGTGATGCTGAATTTCTTGCTGTTCACACTGTTTGCACTGTTTGCTGAACCCAGGGTAGCAAGGCACAAGCTAAGAAGCTGGAAGAAGAATTGATGAGCTGTAGGAGCTGCAGACATGTTTATTCTCTCCTGGCTGACACAGCAGCCATTGCAGCAGCCATAACATAAACATAATGGAGCCACAGCATAGCCGTAACACCACCTCATAAAACATAACCATGATGCAGCTCTAATGTAGCCCCAATGCTGTAGCAGCCAGGGCTTTCACATGAAGCTCAAACAGGCATACTACACAAAGTAACCCATGACCGAGTGAGTATGTTGTGACACACATGTGCAGTGCTCTAAGTAACCCACGACCAAGTGAGTATGTTGTGACACACATATGCAGTGCTCTCCCAGCTGTCACATAAACCTCATGATGTGCATGTGCAGTGGTAGAAGTGATCTCAGCTGTTACATAATCATTATTTACAGAACATGGGGCAAGAGTGAGAGGCCATGGGGTGAGAGAGCCTGACCGTGCCATCCTGGCTAATTTTCACTTTCCCTAGAATGTGAAAACTGAGATATCCAAATTAGGGATGGTCAGATCTCAGTCTGGGGTCTCTCCACCCTCTTTGCAACTTGGCCTGGATGTTGTGTTATTTTCACTGGCTCAAAAGATCTTCTAGAAATTTCCTAGGCTCTCTGCCCATGAGAGTGCTAAACACTTCAGCATTGGCTACTGAAAAACATATTTTCATGACATAGTTTCCTCTTGGATGTACTTTGTTCAGTGAGAAGAAATAGAAAGCCTGATCTTATCGAGTATGTCTGTTGAAGTGGAGACCTTATGGTGAATTATGAAACCATGTTCTAAGGAGAGGTGGATGAGGCTACATAATGCTGGTGGCAACTGCCCAGAACATGGTCTGCCTTAGGTCCAGCATACCACCCTGAATATTGAAAGGAGTGGGTCTTCATAAACATATATCTTAATTCTTCCATGTGCATTAAGGAGTTAACAAGTTGGGTTAAAACACAAGAAGAACAAGGAGGCAAGTGGAGACATCTCTGGTGACATATTTCAATATAGGGTTCAAGCAGATATGTTAAGGAATAAAAAGCATATAATAGTAATATAACAATGGATCCCTGTAAGAGTGGACATGGTCATTTCCTCTACCCTTTCACACAGTTAAAAAAATTGTATTATGTTGAAGAAGGCTATCTTTCTAAGCCCTATGTCAACACACACACACTCAGGTTCAGATAAGTGTGCACATGTGTACCTATTCTTGTCCAAATCAAATATTAGTTAATATTTGAAATTTTCTATAGTTTTATGTTGAACACTGATTTTCATTCTGAGTGGCTGATATTGAGGTTCAACCATGTTAGCACCACTCCTTAATATTCATGACATGCATATAGACTAAGGAGCTCTTACTTAAAAGATTTCATTGAGGTCTGATATGACAAGGAAACTTAGTTGACTGCTCCATAGTTTTGATAGTTTTATTTAAGCCTGAAGAACAATGGTTATTGATGCTGTGGAGTTTAAAGGAACTGCATTTTTAGTTGCTAGGGTACAGAAAGAAAGTCAAGTCAATTTTCTTCTCTAAAGAAACACTATCAATGAACCAAGCATGAAAGGGGGATAGATTTAAAACCTTTTTTTTTTTTTTGCCACCAGATGGTGTTTGTCTGCTTCTAGTTACTATTAGTAAGTTACAAGATTCTGTATGCATAGAAGCAGTGATTCCTGAACATTTTAGAATCATTATAGCACATTTTATAGATTTAGCTAAACAGAGAACTCTGGCTGATTATGATTAAACATACTGATACTAAATTATGTATTGATCTTATGAATATCAATGCACACCAAGAATCAAAGAGAACAATATCTGTAACTAGAAGGAGCATTTTAATTTTTGATGATAATAGGGCCAGTTTTTAGTGGAACATTAGGCAGAAGATTGGACTCTCTCAGCTGATTTTCATCATGTAGGAAATAGATTTTATTTTTCCTTTCATAATATTAGACATTAATTATAGAATATGT